>JAQJVL010000089.1:2299964-2523781 GCA_035578905.1 Stictocephala bisonia | reverse complement strand
GGCATTTTAAAGGAAAACAACAGGAAACAGTATTGCCAACCATATAATTTTAGGTTTAATTTATACTGCATTGGAAATTACGTTATGCAAATCAAATTTGGTTTAAACTTTTAGTTTATCTGAAACTGGATTATTTTAAAACTGGTTTAAGGTAATTTGGTGCAAATGGCCCTAAAAGATTTAATTTGTTACGCTCGATTTTAATATTCATATCAGTCTAATAGGTTGAATGGCCCAACATGTAGAATCCTGTACTCTTTTCCAATTTTGATAAAAAATATCAAATTATACTCGTCTCTGGGCCACTTAATTGGTTAAAAAAATACTACCTTATTAAAAAATGTAAATTTTAAATGAAAAAAACCTTTAAAGACTTTTTTAAAAAAACCTTTAAAGACTTTTTTAAAAAAACCTTTAAAGACTTAAAAAAAAACCTTTTGCAAGTTTAAAAAACAAATTGAAAACATAGTTTTGTTCATTTTAGAATTGTTTTTTGTAGGCATTATTCTTAATGCAGTAAGGTGGAAATGCCAAAGATTTGCATGTTGGCTCGTACAGACACAAGTTGTTAAAAAAAATTGTCATATGTAGGAAAGCAACTAAGTAACAAAATACAACCTAAAAAACTTAAGTAATTCTCGTACTCAAATTCAAATACAGAAAAAACTCTAAGTGAAAAAGACGATTCAAGAATTTTATGTTAACTAAATCATTGCATTGAAAGTTAAATTCTGCACATTAGTCTTAATTGTATTTGGAACCCACTCCATGCCTTATGATTTATTAGAGCTCTCCCCATTATCTTGATCCATTTACCAATGGTTATCTGATCTATTTCAACCACAACAACAGTCTTATTAAAGAATTTTCAAAAGCTTAGACTTTTTGATAATTTGTATAAAAAGTTCAGATTAAAAAAATGTTTATTGTCATGTCAAAATGAGTGATTGTTTTAATTTAGCACATTGTTGTTAATTAGTCTAAATTATAATGAGACCTATTATTATAGTAGTAAAATAACTATTCATTTTATAATTTCATAATAGTTTGGTTATGCATTTACAATTGAAATATTAGTATTAAATCAGTATTGCTAAGGTCACACTGTGTTTATGTTTTAACAAGATTGAAAATGCATCTGATTGAGAAAAAAAGAACAATCTTCAAAATATTGTGTTGTAATTTACTTATCCCAGAAATTTATTTAACTAAAAACAGTAAATTAACATGTCCATTGTAGGAAAATTATCTGAAGGAATTAAATACTAATGTAAATGTTCTGAACCAAATGTAAATATGGTCCAATAAGTGTTTTGTATAGTTGAAACTATGGTCTTGTTTCTGTGTGGAACCCACAAGCTAGAGGGAGCTGTTTATAGACACATTTATTAGTCAGAATGTTTGGAACAGTTTTTCCATGCCGTAGATAGCTCATGTTATTTTTTTGTTTTAATATTTATGTAACAAATAGGGTGACCACCTGACAAAATCAGGAATGGGAAAAGAATGAGAAAATTAGGCCTAGGTTGAATATGAAAGTGGTTTTATTATAAATGTACAGAGAATGTAAATGGAATGTTAAATGGTTAATACAATTTAAGTGGTTATTATAATACAATTAATGAATAACAATATAACAGTTTTGTTTCACCATACGGAGTTATAATAGGCTTCTTTCTTCTCTCTGGCCAGACCAAACGCTTCTAGGCTACAGGCTACACACTAGATACTGTTTTGATTCAGAATAAACTGTTGGTAGATAGAATTGAGGTTGTTACAAAATTTAATTTAAATGACTAAAAGAGAGATTTTATACAATTTTGAGATTAAAAAATTAAAATATAAAAGAGAAATATGAAAGAGGCTATAATGAGAAGAGATCGAGAGAGAAAATGGAGAGTGACTGAGAAAGACTGACGATTGAATGAAGGAGAAATGCAACAATGATGATACAGCCTTTATGATAGATGGCTCTGGTTTTCATAGTAAAAACTTATGAAAATATACTATATATAGTTATGATTGGTGACTGTAACATACAAACGTGAGACAAAATGAATTTAAACAACAAAATAAGAAAAATACAATTAATTATTAATGTAAATCCTTACAATTTAATTTGAGCTGAAGAAAATGAACATCCTTACCATATAAGATAAATTTGTTACATTATACCTCAGGAGGTAAAAAAGTCAGGTCACTCTAGCCTATTCTGGGTTTGATTGACCTGCTTTTTGAACTATTAGAAATACAACCAAGTTTTAGTTAGAAATTCTTGTTATTTTTTCTACAATATAGTTTGTAAACCCAGCGTAATGTGGACTGAAAGGTTGCCGAGTTTGTGGAAAGCCAAGTTATCGAGAATAAAGGAAATAATTGAGAACAACATATCTCCTGAAATTTTTAACATTTAAATCTATTTTTATTGGTACTATGTACATGTTGGATAATAATAAATGTGTAGTAAAAAGCAAATTACGGTTTGAATATTAATGAAATTACATGTACATATAAAAAGTCAATTATTTAACTGCCTATATTTATGTACACTTACTTTATGAATTCATAAGGAGAACACTTTTGTTTCTCATTCTGAACTCTGTTTTTGCTGCTGAAGAAATTTGTACAATCATCATTTGTACACAACTGACGAATCTTTTAGTCGGCAGAGAAATAATATATCGACTTGGCTCCTCAAAATATTTTAAGACACCTTTAACAGCTTTTAATCTTTCACTGTGGCTCATTTTCTGTTCTTTCTTGATGTTCCACTTGTTTCCATCTTCTAATTCATCTTCTTCAGCTTGTTTATTTTCTGTTATAAGCTTGATTTTTTTTTCATCGGAAAGAAGATTCATCCTGTTCCATCCATTGCTCTACATCGGCATCATTCTGAAATTTTTGTTAGCAAGTCAACTAGATCTAAATCTTCATCATCCTTTGAGACTTCATTAAATGTATTTCCAGAATGGTCAAGTAACTTTTTCCAACATTGAACTAATGTGATTAGCTCCAATTCATCCCAAGATGCAGCAATTCATCCAACAAATAAACAATTTTCAGCCTACCCACTAGTGGGTTCATGGCCTTCATCAATTGCTTTCACAAGTGTAGAGAGAAGTTTGCCACAGTATCTTTTCTTCATTGCTGCCAGCTCGCCTTGATGCATAGGCCGACACAGCGTAGTCACATTAGGGGGCAGAAATAAAGTTTTGATATTACCATCATTAAGCTCTTCTGGATCAGGATGTGAAGAGGCGTTATCTAAAATCAAAAGAAGCCTTCCTTGGAAGGTTTTTGGATTTTAAAAACTGCTCTAGGGATGGAACGAATTGGTTAAAAAGACCAATCTTTAAAAATCGTTCCTTCCATCCATGCATTGGATTGGTTTTTTACCATACTGGAATTCATTCACATTTTTTAAGTTTTTAAAAGCACTTGGCTTTTTAGCTTTTCCAATGAAACAAAGGTCTAGTTTATGTTCCCCAGTAGCATTGTTGCAGGCCATGACTGCCACTCTTTCCTTGCTTCTTTTATAGCCTGGGGCAGATTTTTCATTTTATAAAGCTAAGCTTTTTCAGGTAACATAAGAAAACTTACTCCAGTTTCATCGCAGTTATAAGTTTGATCACCTGAAAAATTTTCACTGTCAATCAACTTGTGGATATTTTATTTAAATTTTGATGCACTCTGTATCACCTGATAGTTTTTTGCCACAAATTGTTAATTGTCACTCCATACTTTTTTTCAGCAGTCAACCCAACCTAAGTTAGCTACAAATGCTGCCTCTCCTTCTTTCTTAATCTTTTCATATAACTGACGAGCTTTTTCTTGAAGAATCGAGCCAGACTACGATGTACCTTTTTCTCGATGGCGAAACTACAGTTAAATGCCTTGCCAACTTAATTAAAATCACTCTCCATGTTTTTTCTTTTCTTTGATGAATCAGTGCATAGTATTTTTACACACCAATACTCAATGTCAGCTCTCCTCTTCCAGTTACTGATTGTACTATTTCTAAGGCCAAGATTTAATTCAATTGAATTCACACTTTCCCTCTTGTCCAATCGATGTAACACGTTCAGGTTTTATCCCATTGATAAATTAACCTGTTTCCTCTTTTAGTTGTTATTTTATAAAATGGTAATTAAAAATTAACAAAATATACATTAAAGAGACTATCACATTAGTCAAGTCACAACCTCAAACTGTGGAGAGAGGGTGTCCCACAAAGATCAGTTTTAGGACTCATACTTTTTTTACTCTTAACTAATGAACTTCGTAAATGCCTACATGGACTCAGTCAAACAGTGATGTTTGCTAACGACACTATTATAACACTCTAACAAAGCCAAAAAAGCAGCTTGAAATGATTAACACATCTGTAAAATTAAACAACATGACTCAACAGTACTGTTAATTATAATGAATTGATCCTAAATGAATGCAAAACAAAACAGTTATTTTTTACTACAAAGCCAGAACCGTACCAGAACTTGAAATAAAAAAAAATCAAGTACCTTGGACTGTCAATAGATGGAACGTTACCTTGAAAACCACATAATGAGGAACTGTGGAAAAAATATAGCTTTGGTACTTACGTAAAAAAAGAATCAAACAGATGTGGCCTCCAGGCAGCAAATAAAATCACTATAAAAGATATTCAAACTACAATATCATTATAACAATATGTATAGCTTTTAGACTAAATATAAGTTTTTTGAAAAACTCCAGAAATCTAATAAGACCAACATGGATTTTAGCAATTACCGGTACTTACTTTTAAAAGTTGAACAAATACCGTAAAAACACTCAACACCTGATACAGTAGTTGTTACATTTGCAATTTTAAGGAAAATTGCCAGTTCAATTCAGATGATAAAACTATAATAAGACTTTTAACTAGTTGTACACTTAGAGCTGAAAAAAAACACTAATAATAAATGCACACCTGCCAATTAACATGGAATAAGTCTAATCATGATAAAACAATTTGAGGAAATCTAAGAAAATACAACATTGAAATACCCCAAGACAATGTTTAAATTTTGATTTTAATTGTAATGCATCATAGGACTACTGTCGGTACAACAATTATGTACACCTGAGTTTAATGGTTGTTTTCTAAAGAACTAAGAGGCCTACAAAAAATCTAATCACATTATTTTCTTCCTTTAATTGTACGTTTTGACATATGCGTTTTTTAATTTTATTACATGTTTTAGTAATTTTTATCATAGTTTCCATCAAATTTTTACCATCGTTATTCAAAAACCTGTTAATGTATCGCTTTAATATTTTAATACCGGGTTGATAGGAATGTTTTCTATAAGTTTTGTAAATTTAACAATTTTTAATTTTTCTAGAAAAAATGTTATCAATTCACTGAAACGTTGTTTTCTTGGCTTCTATAATAGAGGTTGCAAAATTAATTACTTGATCTTGTTGTAATGCTTTGACATGTATATTATACATTACTTTCATATGTGTAAGTAAATGCTGTGATTTTAATAAATTATAATAACTTTAAATTGATTTAAATTAATATAAAACCACTGAATTTACTGTATCAGAATAATATATCATAACTATACATGTCAAAAGAATTACAACAAGACCAAGTAATTAATTTTACAACTTGTAGAAGCCAAGAAAACAATATTTCAGGGAATTAATAAGAACTTTTGTTCTAGAAAAGTAAAAATTCTAGAAAACATTCTTTATCAACCAAGTATTGAAATATAAATGCAATACATTAATGGGTTTATGAGTAATAACGGTGTAAATTTGATGTACAGTGAAAACTAGTTCAAATTCCAGTACTTTTTTTATTCTAAGATAAAAGTTATTAAAACTTGTAATAACATTTAAAAACGTGTATGTCACAAAGTACAATTAAATGAAAAAAATAAATAACCTTCAAACTCAGGTACACAAATCTTGTAAAAACCTAGAAAGTAACCGTCAGTATAAGAGCAAAAAAAAAAAAAAAAAAAGAAAAATGAGCAACTTATTGAAATTTGCAAAATTTTCAATTAAAAAGATATCATTTCAACTCATTTTGAAAAGGAACCCACCAAATAAATTTTAACTATATATACCTTGAGTAAAATTGATCATATAGCTAACTCATAATCTAACTACAAAAAAAATCTATATCTATATAAGCAAAATACCACTCGCTCGTTAATCACAAAATCTCCCGAACTTCTGAACAGATTTCAATAAAATTTAGCTTTTGTATCATTGAGACCCGCTGAGAAAGGATTTCTCAAATTCCATTTCTAATGGGTAGAAATGGACCTCCATCGTCCCATTTTTTCTGTAAGAATAACATTGATTCATCACAATGAAAAAAAAAAAAAAAAAAAAAAATAACACTATACAGTAGTTGTCTATAATAAAGAAAAATATTATGTTCATAACAATGTTAAGCTATTACAAGTATATCATTTGAATAGCATTTCATATGGTTGTACTAAAAGGAAATAAAGGAGCAGTATAGCAAAATCACGTGAAATATTTGTGTTTTGAGACTAGAGTATGAGCAGGGCCGCCCAGAGGGGGGGGGGGCAAATTGCCCCGGGGCCAACAGACTTAGTTCACAGGGGGGGCCACATTTCATGCAAAAAAAAAAAAAAAACTTAATCTACTAGATAAGAAACGATTCAGGCCTGTATCAAAAGTGATATTAGGCCAGATAAGTCTTCCAGTTTTAGTTTAAAAAGTTTAAACTAAACAATTATTTATAGCAACCAGGGAGCCTTTTGGAGCAAGTTGTACACTGGTCTTTGAAGTTTGTCAGCGGTCGACATAGTGGTGTGACAGCGTACGCTCTGGTTGGTGTGTGACTGCAACGTACCCCTCGCCAGTTGTCTTGTTTGCGAACAAGTGTAAAGGCATGCAGCTTGTGATATAATTCCAATCACAATATAACCAAAATATAAATTCCAGTTTGCGAACATATAAATATACTTGAGTGGTGTGGACAGTGGGTCACCTCCATGAGATGTCCTGTTTTCGTACACTATTTATATAAAACATGTCAAAAGACCCACTAACTTTACATTTGTATTACTCAAAACTCCGTTTTTGGACGTGTTTAATACAAGGTGGACAAGAAAGTTTCTGTATGTTTTATTTTTTAACTTTAATTTCAAAAGTATATACTATTTCAAACTAAATTGTTATACTTGTCCTAAACTCAACTCTATCTTGGCTTTTAGTGGTAGGAAAATCAATCGCTTGGTCACGTTATTATCCTTACAAAACCATTAGTTATGATATATTACTATTATAAACTTATTATAATACAGCAATTGCGAATTGATTTGTATTTGAAGTGGTTTGTTGATTAAGCTTTTATCCTTATTTTGTATTTTTTCACAAATTCTGTTTATGTAGATAAATAATCTTTATTTAGTGTTTCGAAAATCCCTTGACTCATCATAGCAAAATAATAGATCTATATAATGTGAAAACGAGTGATCAGTAACTTGCGGCCTAAAGTATGCAAATTAATAAATTGTAATAAAAAAAGGGGAATCCCAAGAACAACACAATTAAATAAGCAAACAAAATTACAGTAAAAACATTTTAAATCTGTAATTTTAAAAAGGTCGAAATGTCTTTATGAGAAAAGGTTCTTACAAACTTGGTTTCAAAGCTGGTAGTAGGCGGCGGCACTCCATTCGAACGTGGTAACGTTGCACTCTTTCCCGGCACTGATCAGCAAATGTTTCAATATATGCACTAAATTTAAGAAATAGTAGTCGTATTTCAGTAGTAACTGTGTTTTGTACCCAAAAAACCCGCAGGCAAAATATACAATGTTGTAACAACGTGGCTGGAAGAGTTCAATTAATTGTCATGAAGGGTAGATCGGGGACATCGACAATCATTAGTCTGTTTGTTTACTGTCGTCCAGTAAAGAAATATTTTGTTATTTTTGTATTTTATAGAGTGATATTTCTGTAATTTAATGCGTTCTTTTGGATTTCCTAATAAACTACTACAATTATCAATTAATTTAATTTGCTATGATTCATATTCCATTTAAAGATTTTGAGAGAACAAAAAGCTAAAGTTGAGGCCCAGTAATTTATGGTAACGTTTTATTGAAATCAATAAAAATAGACTATAAATGTTTCAATATAGTATTGTAATATACTGCAAAATAAATTATATATTTTTACAGTATAAAAAGAATAAATTAACGATGAAACCACTAAATTATAGTAAATTTCTAGGTACTTAAATCTGGTAATATGCATACAACATCACCGCTCGCTTACCGGATGTGCAACAATGTGTGTATGATGCATTACATTCAACTTGCCCTACGCTATCGCGGGAGGAATTGCGTGGCATAATCTTGTCTAAAAATTATAATTTTGTTACGTTCTGTACTATCCGAATTCATCTTCCATCAAATTTAACTGGTTAACCAGAGTTTACTGTACATGCAATTGTTTTTACTTTCTCTCTACCGTAATGTTTCCTTTGACATTTTAAATTTACTAGTTATTATGACATGGATGTTCGTAAATACATTTTACCAATATATTATGACATAGGTCTTAATGAAAAGAGGAGCTCTTAAATACACCGTTAATAGATAAAACAGCTTCATCATTGTTCAGATTTGTACAACTCTTTTTGAATAGTATTTATTTTGTGACATTTAACTTGTTGTAACTCTTTTATTGTCTGGTTTGATTTACCCTGAAACTGTAACATGAACAGGGGTGTATTCTCAACATATTCAGTAGAGTAGCTCTTGATTAAAAACCAATTATGCCCACGTACAGGTTGTTCCAAAACAAATAGCATAATTGATTAATGTTGTCATTCATTAACATAACAAATCTACGACCAATCAAAATAGTTTTCATAATTTTTTACTGTCACTGACGAACGAGTAAGCCATTTATATTTTTGACAATCATTAATACAGTATTTATTTATTGTTTGTTGCGTGATAAGTGAAATTAACTAAGACTGAACCGGAAGCGGGAGGGTCAATTAATACCACTGTTCGTGAATGGGTGTGTCCAATACCACTGTCACTGTACGGATGTGTACACTGTGATGTACATCAATGATATAGTATCCAATTTGACAGACATAAATTTTACTATGTTTTATGCTGAGAAAATTGAGTTGGTACAAAATGCCTTTTATGCCTGTGAAATAAAAATTGAATAGTTTTCAAGTTTAGCACAAAGACAAACTAAAATCACGAATATAAACTAGATTTTTTAATGTCCAACATCAATAAGCTACGTACCCAATGGTCTACAACCTGTTTTGAAAACAATAAACAGCAATAAAAACAATAAACCCGGCAGCAACTGATGGGTCAGTAAAAAATTCTCTCTGTTTATATGCTGATGACGTTAGCCTAACTGCATCTAGCACAACTTTAAACACAGCACTAAATTCAATTAACGATAACATAAATAACATAAACTACTTTCTCTCCAATCTAAATCTTCTTCTAAATTCAAACAAGACCACTTACATGAAATTCAGCTGCAAAAATTCTAAAAATAATCAGTTGAATAATGAGATAAACATAGATTTTGTCAATGAAACTAACTTCCTAGGCATTAACATAGACAGAAACTTAAATTGGTCAAGTCACGTTAACAAAGTTTGCCATAGATTGAGCTCTGGTATTTTTGTTATAAAACAATTAAGGCTATTTTGTGAACTACAAACCTTGAAATCTGTTTATTTTTCCCTAATTCATTCCCATATCAGTTATGGAATAGAAATATATGGAGCAACTTCTATTGTAAATCTAAACAAAATTCTTCACTTCCAGAAAGTTGCAATAAGACTTATGTTAAATCTGAAAATTAACGACCATTGTAAAGAGCACTTTGTGAGTTCTGGCATATTGACTGTTTATGGTATCTACATATATAGAACCATAATGCTCATAAAAACTAATGAGAATACTATACCCAGACAGCAAGATTCCCATCACTATAATACGAGAAACAAAGGGAACTTCAAAATTAATAGTCATAACAAAGAAGTGTATAAAAAGAACCCAAAGTATGCTGGAATAAAATTTTTAAATAACCTCCCAATTGATATAAAACATGAATTATCTCTTAAAGTTTTTAAAAGAAAATTAAAAGATTTCTTAGTAAGTAAATCTTTATACAATTTTGAAGAGTACTTCAAATCTTAGTGTTAACTGTAGTTGTAAATTATCTATCTTGTTTTGTTAAAATCGTTTTTATGTTTTAAATACGAGTATCAAAATACATCATGTAAATTTACATTGTATTAACTAGGTTAAAGATTAGGATAGTAAGTTACGTCATGACACAATTCATTTGTATATTTTGTACAATACTGAATAAAGACATTTATCTATCTATCTATCTATAACATAACCTCAACTCTCAGTTGACTGTTTTTAAAGCTCTAGATGTTCGCGCTCGCCAAATTATTTTACTTCGTGAACATTTCGGCCACTTGCTCTTTAGCTAGCAAAGCCAAGTGGCCTACATAAATTTATTGGCCCTCTCGCCCTCACCCACAGCTAATATCATTGGCGAGGATGGCTCCTCAACTGGCAATCGAAGAGCTGCTGCGCCAAACTATGCAACTGAGTGTCATTGCTTGGTTCGTTATTATTTATTTAATATTAAAGAATAGTAGTTTTGTTATAAGAGATTGATGTTATTGTAGCAGTAATACTTAGGGAAATGTTTAAAAAGTATATGACAATTAGAAAAAAACTTACCGCAGCTTCGCAGCTAGCCCTGAGAAAACGTCCATGAACAAGAATCTTAATTACAATAGTAATCTAACGAAAGAGATGGTCAAAGTCAAAGTATTTATTGTCGTTTACAATGATATGCATGACAAAGGTCAATTCTACAATATATATATATATATATACACATGCGCACATTAGCACAAACTAAACTAGAGCTCTTACACTAACACCTACCAACTATCTTAGCTCCTTATCATTTAAAAAGCAATTAACCGAATAATATTCTTTATCAATAAGAAAGGTTTTTGAGTATCGTAGAATGTGCTAAAAGTAAAATATCAATTATAGTATATTTGACAATCAGAGTAATTAAATTTATTTTGAAGTGAAGGAAGGGGCCACATGGTAAACTTTGCCCTGGGGCCACCAGCTCATTGGCTAAGGCTTTGGACTGTGGAGGGCAAGGTTCAAATCCCCACTGAGCCAACTGTTGGTACTTCACTCGTAGAATAAATTTCAAGCACAAGCTTGTAGGCCCCATGTGAACTGGCGAGTGGTTTTTTTGTAAAAAAGAAAAAAAAAGACTGAGGGATGAATGGATCCCAAGTACTATTTGTATCCATTTCCACATGAGGCATTAAATAGGGGGATATACAATAACCAGAGATGACAACAGTTGAGTGAGTTTTATGTCCTGGCACACCTGGATATAATTTAAACGGCCCGAGATATCTATGTGAAACCTTGAACCTACCTATTATAACATATTTTCTAAATTTTTCAAGTTGTTGAAAATTTTGCCCCCCTTTTCTAAAGGGGGGCAACTAAACATTTTCAAATACAAACCCCTATCATGTGACCCCTCATTTTAAAGGGAATAAAAAATGAAATCCAATAATGCAAACTAGAGGTCTCTACGTTTATTTTAACAGATTTTATGACAAATTTATAATAATAAAATCAGTAACTGTCTTGTCCTGTTTATCGTAACATGAGTCAACACTAACGCAAATTCTAAAAACAGTTACCTGTTTTAATGTAGCAGGTGTTCAAACTGTTCACCTTCGGCTGTTTGACAGTGTGTAAAAACTTGTGACAGCATTCAAGAAATTATCTCTAGGAATTGTTTGAGATAAGTTCAAAATTCTTTGCGTTAAGTCATGGACGTCAATTGGCCTTGTTTTGTACACCAGATATTTCATGTAGCCCCAAAAAAGTAATCAAGTGGGTTAAGGTCAGGAGACCTTGCTGGCCATTCCACAGCGCCCCTTCGGCCTATCCACCTTCTTGGGAAGACATTATTTAGATATTGTCGTACTTCAAGACCATAGTGTGGTGGTGCTCCATCTTGTTATGACCAAATGTTATCAGCTTCTTGACCAAACATATTTTGGAGTGCAGGCACAATCTGGTTTTCAAGCATATCTAAATACTTCACAGAATTTAAATTTCCATCAATTATAAATGGACCGACTAAGCGGTGATCAACTATTCCTGCCCAAACATTAACTTTTGAAGGGTGTTGTGTATGGGCCTCTACATACCAGTGTGGATTGTTATCTGCCCAGTAACGACAATTATGCCGATTGACGGCACCGTTGGTCATGAAAGTTGCTTCGTCACTAAAAAGGATTCTGTTCAGTAACTCAGGTTCAGCGTCTAGTTTGCCCATCATTATATCACAAAATTCAACCCTACGGTCATAGTCATCTTCACTAAGCTCTTGCACTAGTTTGACTTTAAAAGGTTTGAATTCATTACATTTAAGAATTTTTCTTACCGAAGATTGGCTAATGTCGTGCTCCAAAGCAGCTCTTCTCGTAGATATGTGGGGATCTTCAACAAAGGACTGCATAACATCTAATGATTTCTCCTCGTCAATTACAGGAGCCCTTCCTGGCTTGGGTCTATCCTTTACAGAATGAGTATTATTAAACCGTTGAACAATTCTTGCCACCGTAGATCTAGTTATGGGATTGTTCCGGTTAGGAAATTCCTCATTGAATAATTCTGCTACTTCAGCGTATGATACGTTCTCCATAACCTCTCATCATTAACACAGTAATTCTTTCAAAATCAGAATTCTCCATGTAGAAATAAAATAAGTAACACTATTTGTCCTTAAGAAGAATAACCTTAAAGAAAGAAAGAAGAATAAGAAGTAAAGAAAAATAACCTTAAACTGATGTTGTTTATAGCAACTTAACCAATCAGCTGATGAAATGCAAGTGAGTAGTAAAGAGAAAGTCAACAGTAGATTGTTGCAACCGGTAAGATAAGAACAAGGGAAATTCCAAAGCATGTTGACTCATGTTACGATAAACAGGACAACACAGTTACTGATTTTATTATTTTAAATTTGTCATAAAATCTGTTAAAATAAACGTAGAGACCTCTAGTTTGCATTATTGGATTTAATTTTTTATTCCCTTTAAAATGAGAGGTCACATGATAGGGGTTTGTATTTGAAAATGTTTAGTTGCCCCCCTTTAGAAAAGGGGAGCAAAATTTTCAACAACTTGAAAAATTAAGAAAATATGTTATAATAGATAGGGTCAAGGTTTCACATAGATATCTCGGCCGTTTAAATTATATCCAGGACATAATTTAAAACTCACTCTGTATAAGCAATATTAAACAAATATTGCTTATTGATAAAATTATAGATATTCAAATTATTTTTTGAAAACCCTAAGAAATGCTTCTATTTCTTCAGAATTTTCAAATTGTTAGCAATAATTAATAAGTTTGATTTTGTAATGTTTGAGTTTGATGAGTGATGCTATACATTCATTACATTTCTTCTTCTATCGAATTAATTTTCAAATTGTTAGCAATAACTAATAAGTTTGATTTTGTAATGTTTGAGTTTGATGAGTGATGCTATACATTCATTACATTTCTTCTTCTATCGAATTAATCAATTTTGTATAAGGGTTGTCTGTAAATTAATGTCTCCAACCAGCTCACCTTGTGAGAGAGCAAGTTAGCGTAAATCTGACAACAGGGACATGCTCCTCGCTTTCCCCACCTCTTGGCTTAACAGCCGTTAACGATAAGGGAAAAATCGATGTTCCCACCAAGTTTGAATTGCAGTCTGTGTTTGGATTTCTGTGGTTTAAATGGACAACCACTTTTGAAATCTATCACCACTTGACCATTGTGTAGGAAAAGAAATGTACAGACATAAAAATGTGTGCAAGTGGTGTTGGGAGTTTGCAAAAGGCCGAACAAACATGCATGACAAGGCCTGCTGCTGCCACTGTATTTGTATGGGTAATCGACCTTAATATTCATTTTAAGATATTTGCTTGATATTGATTATTTTGTGAATCCTTCTGGTCTGAGGAAGGTGAGGTCCCTTGTAAACACCCAAACTCCTGTTTAGAAGGGACAAACAAAGTGAACAACTTATTGGTATATTTAGTGTAGAAAAAACAAACATATAGCTTGTTTTAATCTTGAAAATGCTTTCTGAGAACCTATTTTCTACTTCCATGCTGCCGTCCATCAGTTTTAGACAAGACAGTAATGAAAATTGAGGAACTTGCTTATAGATCAGCTTATGACAAAGTGCGAGTTTGCTTAACAGACACCAGACACCTCTAAGATTAGCGCGAACAAGATTTCGTTGAGCCACATTGAGCAAAAAGGTCAGTCAGCTGACAAAGGGCATTCGTTTGAATCATGATAACGCCTGCCCTCACGTCGCCCAAACCATGATGGACCTCATCTCCAAGTTGGGTGGTAAATGACTGGCCATCCTCATTTACCATATAACCCTAATTTGACCCCTAGTGACATCTATTTTTTCCTCACCTTGAAACAACACTTGAGGGAATGAAAATCTCGAATGACAATTCCTTCTTGTGTGACTCGGCAGCAGAGAGGTATGCCGTGAGTATAAAAAAAACTTCAGCTGCGACTCCAAAAGTACACTGACGACAGGGACTACGTTGAAAAATAGCTAATGTCTACAAGTTAAGAATCTGTAATTGATTTTGCAATTAAATGTTGTTTATTTTTAAAAAAAAAAGCATTGACCTTAATAAATGGACAACTCTTTTTTTAACATTTCTGAGATTACTTCTTAAAAAGCAAATGTGGTTATCACACAACACAAAATAAACACAGACACATTTATTCATTTTCTTTTTATAAATTAGAGTATGTGTAAGCAATCAATATAATGGTTTAAAGTTGTTATTATAATTTTCGAATTTGATAAATGGCAGACTGACAATAATGGTTAACAAACATTAGTACCATTTAGTTTGGGAGTTGTTATAATAACTAACTTCAAATGAAAAAAAGTAAAGGGTACAATTAAACACTCTGTTTTAAAACATTTTTAATTTAAAAATCAACCTATGAAATAACACCTTGTGTCTTCATATATTCTGTAAGCATGTCCAGAGCTGCTGTTTCTTCTCCATAATCCTGTAAAAAGACAATTGGAGTATTAAATTCAAACCATTTCAATAATAGATGTCAATCAAAGAAAATTTATTATTTAAACAGGTTTGGTTTAAAATTTCGAAATTCCAAAATAGCTATCGGATTATTACTATGGATTTTGGTATTTTGGCTTTATTAATACACCACAGGAGTCTTAAGTTCAAAATTATAGATGTACGAATTACAAGTACATTAACTAACTGATTATTATTTAGATATCAGTGAAATTTTCTAAATTAACATCTCATATATAAAACCCCTTAATTCACTAACTGGATTTTTCTATATTATCCATCAATGTAATCTACGTGCACAATGTTATTCGCTAATGATTGACAAATGATTGTTAACATTGTTCAAATTTCCTTAATCGCACCCAACAACTAGAAAATTCTATGTCACAGTCAGTATATGATTAGCTGTCTTTTATTTATAGCTGGCTTATAACTTACAATGGAAAAAGGCTCTATTATTGAAATATTACCTATGGTTGTTTTAATTAATGTTAATGAATTTGAACTTTTATTTCTTTCTCATTATCTTATAAAAGTCAATATTTTAAAACCAAATTATACTTTGTTATCTGTATTTATGATAGAATATAATTAATTGTTTCAACGTAAAATGTTACCAAAGGTTCTTTTACTATAAAATATTGAATATGTACTTAATTTTTAAGTTTACCCATTGCATATATGGAATTTTGGGAACCCTATTTGAAGGGTAGAGAAGCTTATTTAACTTCCCTTTCCTGTCATAGGTCCTCTCACTTTGGTTCTTCTTTGACAAACCTCAAACTGGCTTTACCCTTGCTAGATACTTCTTACTACACTTTACTGCCAAAAAATAAAAATAAATAACTAATCAGCATTATATTGTTAAAAGCAGACCTAGTGAATATTAGGATTTGTGGAGAGAAAATTGTAGTTAGTGGATGAGAAAAATGAGCCGTAGAGAAGACTATGTTTTAAGCAGACCCAATCAAATCAAGATTTACTAGGATTTTTGGAGAGAATGTGGTAGTGGATTAGAGAACATGGGAAGTAGAGAAGACTTTATTTCAGACAGACCTAGTCATGACCGAGACGAAATATTCATCTTCAAGGTGTTAATGTCTGTTAGGAATGATACCACTTTTATTAGAATTTAAGTACTATTGATATAAACTGAAAATACACAAGCTTAAAAAATGCCTTGTATCAGATGAAAGATGCTGCTAAGAGCACAAAATTACTTTCATAAATTTGTGTTATTGTTCATGAGAATCAAGCCAGCTGTGGTTCAGTGATGACAAAAAGTGTATATCTCATAAAACTGTCAACAAATGAACATTAAAATTGTACATGATTCAAATCTTTTTTTTTTTTTTTTTTTTAGATCTGAGTAAAGTAAGAACTGGTAAATTCTGGATTGGAGTAATTTAATGAGTTATTCAGAAGCTTCGTTTTTTTTCACATTCTAACCTAAATACCTAAAAATTCGTAAACCAGATTTTCTTTTCTTGACTGAATTGGTCAATTAATGAACTATCACATTTGTAGTAGCATGTGAAAATTGTTTTTACGAATAATTAAAAATGAACGATTTTTCTTAATTTATCATAGGCCACACAAAATGTAATATAAAAAATAAGATAGCACAGTACTTTAATATTAAAAAACAAAACAGCATTTTTAACACATCACTGTTTAAGGCAACGTTAAAATAACTATCTAAATTCACATTTTCTAAAAAAAAACACAAGTTTTATTTTAACAAAGAATGCTATTTTGATTTTCAAGACTTCTGGCAAAGTTCATAAGCAGATGCAGATATACTGTTTCTTCCCCAAAATCCTAGAAATTAAAAAGATTACATTCGTACAATAAAATATAAGAATCCCACTGGATACAGATTAAATTAATCTACTGACATAACATATTTTATTACTTGAGGGACATTGAAATTTATAAAAATAGTTTGTAAACTATTTTTGAAGAAAGGAAGCAATCTGAGTCCTACATTGTCTTGTAACCTGGTTAAGTTGCGCACCAGAGTACCATCAGTTGCATTAATTATATGCACCAACATAACAATTACCACTGCTTTACTCTTTGAGCCTCGGATACTGATGTCATCGAGGTTGAAATTTTGTGCTAGAAACCACAAGTGCCTATCTTATTGCCATGTGAGTGTTTTGCGAGATGCTCAGGCACGGAACTCGTCACCAAACGTATGACATGTGAAGTTCCAAGCACTGATCAGATTGGTGGCACTTTTTTATTTTGTAGAAAAACAATTATTGTAATAATGTTAAAAATAGTAATAAATACTACTTTTTAAAATAATAAAGAGAATACACAATAATGCAATATTTTAATTTTGTTTCAACTCAGTTATTTAAATAGGCCTATAAAATTAATTTATTTTGACTTCTTGGTTATTTCTACTTACGCTAAATCAAATAACTGACTCAGAAATATTAGGTACGGAATGATTTATTGGTGAAGAATATTTACAAATGTTATTTATAAGACAAACGGTACTTCGTAATATGAGAAAACAAATTTAAATAGATATTATATGAATACATAATTTTCAGCTAGGTATAGAGAAAGAGACTACAGGATGTAGGGCATGGGATTCGTGCTGGTCTTGGTTTATTTTTTATAGATTATAGAGTATTTTAGGTAAAAAGTATTCTTGATATTAGTTATATAAATGGAAATAAATGGCAAATATTTGATGAAGGTTTGTAGTGTAGGCCTAAAAAATTGGTTTGATGGATTGGTCTCACCCAGTGGTTATTCTCATGTAGATTATCAAAATTTTTCTGGATAGTTTTAAGATATTAATTGATTTAAAGTTATAGTTCACTTATATGAAGAGTATTTAATTTATTCTTTATGTCAAAACACTTATATAACAAATGTTTTATTTTGCACTGGTAAATGACTTGAACACTGTATTGGCTTTTCATTGGTGGAAATATTTACCATTGAATAGGTTTTTGGAAAATGATTGTACATTAATTTTGAGTTGTATTAAAATAAATGAATCAATATTTTAGAAATGAATTTAGAATTTTGATCAGTGACTGAAATAAATAGTTTTATTACAATACTAATTAAATGTGGTACATATGGATTATTCTATAAATAGTTATAACATTTTATTTCAATTATCAAGTGATTGTTTATATATACATAGATCTATCGATTCTACATGTTGCAGTGGGTCATCAACGGCCGAACAGCGTTGATCATTCCATTTTTGCCCCACACAGCACATGAACACTGTTCGGCCGGAACGATGACCTACTGCAACTAAAACATTTGCTCGCTTATTTTATATCTGATTAAAAAGTTAAAGTATTAATGAAATTGTAATACAATTTACTAAATATTAATGTTCTTTATTCTTTTTCTTAAAGGTTTTTAGCTATTTAATTTAAAAAAATGTAATGATCGCCATTTTAAAAAGTGTTCCCAAGTAGACCTTAGCAAAAGTAACATGTACCCAAAATTTGGACAAAAAGTTTTAAAAATATAATCTTTTTGTGAAAATATCATACTTAACAAATTGAAACAAATGGGCCTATGGTTATATGATGATTTGTGTTTATAAATTAAATTTTTTTTTTTTTTACCTTAGTATTGCCTGAAGATCTTGAATATTTTTCTTTTTTCTTTACTCCAATATATATTTCGCCACTAGGTGTGGCATCTTCAAGGAGATATTGTTCTAAAATATTTATAATCACTAACACTATTTACATTATTTACACATGTTATAATTTTTATATTATTGTTTTGTTTTCTCTTTTGCGCTGTTGCCAAATTGGTGAGGTGTTGCCAGTTTTCTTTTTTGCTTCTTCTAGGTTGTGGATGGTTTTAAAGATGATTGAGTTATGGTAGTCTTTCGTTCACTAACTTACAGATTACTTAATTACAATCTCGATGACGAAGAATATCATAAAGAAAAACAAATAATAGAAACCATAGCAACAAACAATGGATATAATACATCAATAATTGACACAATCATCAATAGAATTCACAAAAAGATTAATAAAACAACAAACAACGAAAATTCCCAAGACACCCAGAAAACTAAGCCAAAATATGTAACTATCAACTATACTGACAAACTCACAGAAAAAGTTGGTAGAATATTTAAAAAAGCAGGATATACCCCAGCTTACAAAGTTATAACCAACCCAATACCAACATATAAAACAGAATCCATCAAGCAGTATCCGGAAAATACAAGCGGAGTTTATAAAATCACATGTCCACCCCCATGCAATAAACAATACATTGGCTACACAAACCGATCGTTCATACAAAGATTTAAAGAACATAACGCTAAACACCATACAAACCCCAGTTCAATGGTAGCAAAACACCTTAAACAAAACCCAGACCACAATATAACATTCTCCGATTCACTAAAAATACTCCACAAAACAAAATCCAAATCTGTAGCCAAAGTTCAAGAAAGCTATCATATTTTCAAGCACATAAATATAGAACCTGACACCCTACTTAATAAAAAAGAAGACTACCATAACTCAATCATCTTTAAAACCATCCACAACCTAGAAGAAGCAAAAAAGAAAACTGGCAACACCTCACCAATTTGGCAACAGCGCAAAAGAGAAAACAAAACAATAATATAAAAATTATAACATGTGTAAATAATGTAAATAGTGTTAGTGATTATAAATATTTTAGAACAATATCTCCTTGAAGATGCCACACCTAGTGGCGAAATATATATTGGAGTAAAGAAAAAAGAAAAAAATATTCAAGATCTTCAGGCAATACTAAGGTAAAAAAAAAAATTTAATTTATAAAACCAGATCTTGAAACTGGGTTCATAAAAGATTTGTGTTTGTCATGACCCAAGGAACAATTTCCCACAGGCATGGTATAAGAGTTTGAAAATATCCTGTATCATATAAGTGGCACTTGATTTTTCAAACAAATATATTGCAGATGTAATTGCTGATGTCCGATCATGTCGACTGAAACTTATCACAGTAATAATTACATTCTTTATAAATATGCAGACCTGGATGATAAATTAATTTTATGACCTACTTATCTTTTACTTATTGGACATGGAATTCCAGCTACCAATGCAATATTTTTTTTAAACAACGCTTAACCCTTTCCACTCGATTATTTTGTTACTGGGTTGCCCTCTCAGATCGTAATATTATGACGTATTTCCAGTAAGTAAGAAGCGGTTAAGTATTTATGAGGTTTACGCAATAATTAAAATGTTATATAATGAATTTAAACACTTAAATGTATATTTTATGTGATAGAATGGATAGAAAACAAAAGTTATCTAAAAAGTTTTTTTGTAATATGGTATGATAAAATTGTTCAAATATTATATATCACCATCACCACTACTTACAGTTTAGCCTACTTGTACAACACTGTCACTTTCTTAGATATTTTTTAATGTTGGAAATTTTTAAGTGCCGCTATTTTGAAAATATTGAACATAGTAAAATATTAGCATAACAGGTACTTTCATTCCAAATTTGAGCACCATATTGTAAGTGGTTATGAATTACACATCATTTAGTGAAAATACGAAAATGGCCGCCATATTGAAAACGAACCATATTAGGGCCTATACGTAAAGGAACATTTTTACCCAACGAATCATAACCTGAAGTTTTACTTACTATCCGTAACAAAAGTTTGGAGACTCGAGTTTGGATGCTTACAAAAATTAAACTAACAAAGCTATGGTAATAGAACCTGTACCAATATTTTCATCGTTTTATTGTGCGTTGATAGGTGTCAACAAAGCATTTTTTGTATTATTTTTTCATATTTATACTTCGTACCGAACGAAAAAAGTACATGATTTTTCACTAATTCCAAACAAATCTTGACTTTTGAAAATCGCTGACTAAATACCCGTTCGTATATCTTGATGAAAATTAATATGTGATTGGTTATGGTATTGAAAATACTATATTGAGGTTTCAAACATTTTCTTTCATTAAAAAAAAAGTTCTTGTAGATTCTATACAACAACTTTTCTAAGCAATGGCTGATCTCACGAGGTTGAACTTGACATTTTTGTAATAAGCTAATTTCACATATTTAACTACATAATTTGTTAAACTTTTACATCCCATCGTATATTTTATAGCGATTTTTATTTGATAGCGAAGCGATGTTCACTGAAGCGAGAACACTGATCGCAGCGAGGTGCTCGGTTCTGAGTTATGTGTCAGGAATGCGCTGTTGCCAGGTGAACAACCCTCTTCAGGATAAAGTCGTGACTCACTGGTAAGGCCACCCCTGTAAAATATCTGGTAAATATGACTGTTGTCTATGAATAACGCATGACTCATAATCTGTACCTCTACTTTAAGGCACGTTGACACTTATTTTCTATATTCTGTGTGAGTTGTTGTCGAGTAAGCATCTCCCAGAGAACAGCCATGCCACCATTTTTCCGAGCAAGAAATTGTAATGATATTAAGTGCAATGTTTTTTTAAGACCGAGGGTGAGAGATTGGGTGACAAATGCTTTCCAGTTTATGAAAAAACGAGGACGTGTTTAGGAATATCTTTGTCATCGGTGAAGAGGATTGGAGCAGCGTCCAACAAAGAAAATGAAAGTTTTTCTCCACCATCAAGGAAGAGACAGTGTGTGCAACAAGGACTGCATGCAGCTGGCTACAAAATCTTTTTCACTGATGAGACGTGGTGTGGACAAAATCATACTTTGAAGAGTGGATGGTAGGAGCAGTTAATCGATTCTTTAAACAGGGATTTCACTAATTACGACCAATACAGGGATGCACATTCAACAAATTTGTGGATGGCGCGGAGGCTTTAAGACACCTTCAGGCTCTGGGAAACGAGTCATCATATTACATATTGGAAGTGAAGAAGGTTTTCTACAAGGAGCAGAACTGTGTTTCATTGGAAAGAGGAACAAATGACTATCACAACGAAATGAACTCGGCCCACTTCGCAGAATGGTTTAGAAAAGTGTTGGGACTGTTGCCTCCAAGATCAGCTGTCATGATTGATCAAGCCCCGTACCACACAATGTTGGACCCATCAACCAAAAATCCCACGATGTCATGGAAGAAAGATGAAATAATTTCTTGGATGCAGACGAATAATATTCAACAACCACCTACTGTTAATGCATACCAAAATATGACTAAAGCTGAACTGTAATTCTTGGCAGGCCATATTTCAAGAAGGCCCAAAAGTTACTTGAAGTGATTGCAAAAGAAATGAGACCTGATGTAGAGCTCCTTTGGCTTCCCGTTGCACACTGCGAACTTAATTCAATTGAGCTAGTTTGGGCATATGTCAAGGGAAAAATTGCCAGAGTTAATCTGGCGAATGGTAATGACAAAGGTCGAAGCATGGACGTTTTGGTAGAATTGTGCAAGGATAGCCTACGCCCAGTAACACCTGAACTGTGGAAGAAGTGCATCAAGCACACTGAACAAATTTACTGGGACAGCAATCAACTCAATGAAGACCTTCCTGAAGTAGAGCCAATGGTTATTTCAGTTACTACTGATTCTGAAATATCCGATGACAGTGATTATTCTGAAGAGGATGAGTGAAGAATGTTGAGGTGATTTTACTCTGTGAATTGAGTAGCAGAGTTTAAATCCTCTTGTATACTGTACATTGACTTTAATTATTATAACGTGGCCCTTCTTGGGCTGAGTATTTGTAAATAATGTAAATATTGTACATAGATATTATGACAAATCCTTTTATTACAGGAATATAACCATTTTTAAACTTGTCTGAAACCTTGAAATGTCTGAAATAAAATCACTTTCACTATCACTTTCGCCGTTATCAGATAATTTACTCAAGTCATCACGACTAAAATACTTGTGGATATCACCAACACACAGTTTACATTTCGCCATTTCACTTTGTTTAAATTTGACAAACAGCACAACAGAATTTATGTTAGCTGGCGCGACTCAGAAATTAAATGCACGCAGTAATGTAACCACCCGGAGTCAGAAACAAAATACACTACAAGAAAGGCCGAAGTTTTCCAAATAGTTCCATACCAAACATGAAGTAATACGATCGTCTATGACGCCGCAGCGCCTGGAAATACGATCTCTATACACACACTCGTGTATATACGAACGTGGCCCACAGGCAGGACATTTCGTTGCTCGCATATGCGAGCGGGGTTGTTAAGAGGATAATAACCAACAAATTATAAAAATGTATCTTATCCCAAGAGGCCCAAATAAATTAATATTAATTTTTCTTACTTAGTATCTTATTTTATGATGAAATGACATTGACACGGTGTTAAAACAAAGACAATATACTTTGAAATTTATACAACTGTCAAATCTGTGTTTAGATGGGTGTGTGGAATAGTCAGTGTTTCTTATTAATTAATTAATTTACCTTGATAACAACGCAGGAGCAACCCACAACCTTTCTTGCCTTTCCAGTGTTGTCAATTTTGCAGAGTCCTGCCCATTCACCAAGTTTCTTGTTGTTGTCCACTCGGATCAGAGGAATCTGGTGTTCATTACACAGGGCTTGTACCAACTTCTTGTACATGGGTTCATCACAGTTTTCTGCCAGGACACAAAGAAGGGCCTGTCTCCTACAAAACGAAATTATCAATGGATTGGTATAAGACGAAAGGAAAAGTTGCAAGAGAGAGTGCTGAGGTATACAAAAGACACTAAAAGTAGATTTGGAATAATAAAGTAAAATGAAGCCACATATATCTATAACATTAGCAAAATAATATTTAATGAATATTTGCTTTCATATACATCTAACAGAAAACTTTAGAAACACTCTTGGTTTAGCTGAAGGTTGTGCATCCAGTTCTCATGCCAACTGAAATACGATAGATGCAGATAGAGCACTGTTGTCACGACAGGCGAAGTAAAACGAGCCAAGCCTGCCGTTGCTATACATGTCGCGACCGGCTGTCCCTCTCTATGCTTTCGCCTGACAATGTCATCTTTCCCTCTACGACTCTGTACACTTATGCTTATTTCAATATAATATTTTCTCAAACGTTGAAATTTATAAAATTACCACTTATAAACAATTGTACTAAAACATAATCACACAAAAAACAACTTATTTCTACAGTCTGAAAAAAAATATCCATAAACTACTGTATTAAGTACTTTAGTAGGATAACGAAGTTTTGTTTTTATATATGTGAGAATATAATGGGTTTCTAAAACAAAGCGAGGAAACGTATAATCAAATAAAAATAGTAGGCTTACACTAATATACAATTACTTGATAATAGTTGTTGTTACATAAAAATTTGCCGTTTCTAGGTAAATTAGGCCATGGAACGGAAATGCAGGTGGCCGGAAGGAGAGGAGGGGTCTGAGGTGTGGGGGGGATGGGTGAGCATGGCCTTGCTCGCGCCTGGACGAGCCGATCTGCGGGAGTAGTTTCTCATACAAAATTACATATTTTACGATTTAATAAACAAATTGTTTTTGGTGTGATACTCCCATAAGGATTAATATAGTTCTTATTGTAAAGAATATTGATTAAATAATATTCTGATAGCAGTTTATCACAAATAAAAAAATAATTATCTTTTTTTACATGAAAAACATGTTAATCACTTCAGTTAATTTGTAAAACACAATGTTCAAAAACATTACATGTGTACTTTGAGCAGTTTTGGCTGAAGCTTGACTTAAAATCAGCTAAATTTACCACTTCATAAGGCCACAAGTTCTAACGTAGTAAAAACATTTTTAAATATTTTTCCTGTCTTGAGTGAAGGAACATTAACAAATGTTGATTATAAAATAAGGAAATAAATAATACACTGAAAACCAATTGTACCACATTAAAAAGGTGTCCATATTTAATCGATTTGAGTAATGCTTGAGAATCGTGAATGGTGTCAATCGAGCTGGTTTTGTGGCTCAACTCAACTGTTCTTTATAGAAGTTGTACTTATTTCTTATGAGGTATCTTTTTATAGCAGTGGTTCTCAAATACACAAGAATTTTTAGGGGGTAGTACAGGTCTCTACTCACCTTAGGGTATAACTTATTGAAATAAGGCCCAAGACGATAAGCATAAATAGTATGCAATCTAATCTTTATCTATTTGCAGATTCCGTGCAATAAAGTAATATTTGTTACAATTGTAAAGAAACATCAGTTGAAAAAAGGCTAAACGTCTTGAGCAAACCATGGGCCCAGATCATCTCTGCCTTGGTAACATTGCCACTTAGTAAGAAACTTGAAATACTTGTCAGACTCCATGTTTTCAACCAAACAAACTGTTGGAAATCTCTAATCCTAAATCAAGATTTGTTGAAGTACTAACACTAGTCATGCCAATATAGTCAAAATAGTATGATTTTGAGTTCCAAAAACCAGCTGTTGTTAATCCTATTGAATTACTGAAGGGTTGGCTGTTTACAAAATTAAAAAATAATTTATTGACTGCAACAATGACTGTATTTATGTATCTAAATTTGACTTAATTGTATACCACAATTGAAAGTACAAGAAATTGAAAATAAAGCCATGCTCACTTTAATAATGACATTATGAGGCCACCTTTATTTATTTTAAAATGCCAAAATGTCCATTGTTCAATTTATTGGAAGCCAATTTAAATTATTACAACCTGAAGAGTATTAAAACCGAAACATGCAGTGAAAAGCATATCAACTTTGGATCGGTTGACAGGTACTTTATACCTCTTAATAGTATGAATTATGAAAAAATTTCATTGTTTACGGGTTTAATTTAGCTATAATATTATGCTTATTTTGTAGTACACTTCTTCCATATGTAGAATGACTCAACTTTTATATGTGCAATGATTACAAGCATCTGCCATTACTGACAAACATATTTGGTCAAGATGATGCAATGTTGATTGTTTAGTTCTTATGAATATTTCTTAATTCTTAACACTTTAAGTGACGAGTCGCTGTGAGAGATGCCTCTTATTTCTAATAAAGCATAGCTGTTTTTCATTCAATAGCCACTAGAGTAATACTAAACGAATCTACAATAATCTGTTTTCAGTTTTGTTATTGGATTGCATCTTCTTCGTGCAGCCGATAGATGACAGCGAGGGAAATAACGGGAACATCATCAGACAGCGCGAAACATAGGCGACCAGCAGGAATAAATCATTGTAACTAAAGCATTATGTTGAGTGAATTTTATTATAATCATAGTTGATTAGAGTGTTATGTTGACAATTTTATTGTATGTTTATAATTGTAGAGTTGATTTATTGTTTTTTACAGCTCTCTATATTTATATTCTGTATTTAGTAGAAGAATATAACAATAAATGAATGACAAAAACTTTATTTAAACTGATTTGGTTTTTAGAAACTAAAATGTGTATTGTTATAAAACAATACACATTTTAGTTTCATTTTTGTAAAACTATAATGTTAGTGTGATAAATAAAATTAATACATCGTTGTCCAGTTTTAAATGTCCTATAAAACGGTATCCAAAGTAACATTTTTCAAAAATGTCTTAAATATATAAAATATGCACAATCAGTTGAAAAAAAATTGTTCTCATCCATGTTTTTATATTTTTACATATAAAACTTGAATTAGTTTTTATCTATATCTATACAAGCGTGGTATTGATCATTAATCACGATTAATACCACAAAATATACACATAAACCATGTTACTTAATAAATATAGTTCCCATCCATACAAGTATGGTGAGAACCCACCTACCCACCCATTGAAGTCGTGAATATAGTCTTAGATGGTGAGGATGTTCCTCACCGTGTGATTGAGGTTTATGGGGATGGTACATGCCTATTTTACTCCTTGTTTAATATTGTACATGGTTTAGCGTCTCGACCGTCTGAGGTAAGGGTAGTTATTGCACATTTAATCAGCTCAGGTCGGCGGAAGACATCTTCCCATTTAGTTTGAAATATATTGTGATGACAAACTTCTTGCCATGTATGGAGAGAAGAAAAGAGATAAATGACAGTCTCCAGTTCAGGGGAAACAATTTAGAGGGCCATTTATCATGTCTTATTTGCTGTGATATCAACATATTCTTCTTCTATGAGAACATCTCCACCCAGAAGCTCCTCTGATCCTATGGACTATCAACCATCCTGTTCATTCTTCACCCATCCTACAATTCCTCAAGCTTCTCTGTCAGGCTCTATTATTACGACTGATTCTGATATATCTGTTAATGAGTCACCCACCCAATGTAAATAGAAAAAAAAAGACACTAAGGAACCTGTTTATAGGCTTAATATGTCAGAGACAACTAAGAGATGCTGTATCATAGTATGCTATGAACAATTCAAAAGTTACATAAGAACAAGTATAAAAACCGAGATCTGAAAAAGATACGTTTATGCAAGCATTCCAAGTTCAAGGTCAGGTTTACCATAGGATTGGGAGCTTGATGCAAGCTGCTCAACAATAGCCCACGTTCCTACAAATATACTTTGTTGGAGATGACATCAACGAGAAGAATATACAGTGCGGCAACTTCCCAGGAGTTAAACCTGAGCTGGTTGAACATGAAGCTGCTGCATAAACATAATTGGTATATTAACCCTTTTAACCCGGGCGGACAATATATTGTCCGCCGAAAACTACGCGAAGCGTACGGGCGGACTCTATATTGACCGCCGCAGTACTCGTCAAACGTACGGGCGGTCAATTTACTGTCCGCCATATTTCATACTATTAAATAATTATGTAGGCGCACCTTATGTATTCGAAATTGTTTTGATAATGTTTTATAGTATATAGTCTGCACTAATAATGAGGCTATTCCAATATTTTTAACACCTTTTACTTTTTTTATTTGAAATACTGAGGTAAAGTTTTGATCTGATCAGTAGCCTCAGAAGTTGTCAGCTGTCTGCATTCATCATATGGTGTTGTTGTGTTTATTTACATTGTGTTGTGAAGAAAAAAGTTCTTTTCATTTTAATATATTGTAGGTTTGTTGTGTTTGTTCTAATAAGGGAACAAAGTATGACAGGAGCAACAGGCAAAGATCAAGAACTATCTGTTCTCTTTGCCAAGAGGGCTGCCATGCAATGTGTATGCCCAAACATGTTTGCAACTAGGCCATTTCAAATTTTAGCTTCAGACTTCGGTTTTTGTAAATATATAAACTTAGTGATAAGTGTAAATAGTGTGAATGAATTTCTTATACAGTGGGAGTGGAACTATGTGAAAGAGATGTTACATTTGAACTTATGTAAAGCCACTGGTAAGTGATTTTTTAATTTTGTTCTTTTTTTCTAAAAACCCGGACATGACATTATTATTTGAATTTGCAATAGTACAATTATTCCTTGGCCTAGGGTTATGAAATTTATATATGTTGTAGCTAATAAAATATTGTACTGAAAAATGTCAGTTCCCATGGTAATATTCTTTTTATTTATCATAGTTATTCACCTCGAAATGTTTTTGTATTTTTTTTACCATAAAAACCTAATAAAACAAATTTAAAAAATTATTTTCTGATTTAAATATAGTTAAAAGTACATTAATAAGTTAGAAAATCTTATTGTGCAAATTTTGGTACCAAAAACATTGTAATAGCTTGAGTATAAACAAAAAAATGGCATTTTATATACATACACATAATAACCAAGAATTTAGCCTGCGGCGGTTTTGGAAGACCAGTAGAAAATTAGTATGGAAGTTGTAAGTGACAATTAATTTTTTCTCCCGGGTTAAAAGGGTTAAGGACCTCTAGGCTGCTATTGTCTTCATTCCTGACATTCAACAAGACTTCCAAATAGTAATAAATGCTGACAAGATACCCACAGGTGCGCAGAGGCCGTTTCAATGCTCTCACTGCCAAGGAAATTGCAATTTTGCCAGGCGTAATAGTTCTGCACACCAGAGACGATATGTTAGTATGAATCAGCGAGACACATTGTTCTTACGATGCTCCACAATACCTACTCATTCTCTGCCATGGAGAAGATGGATACTACATAAACATCCCTCAGGGCCCGGACCTCTTAAACCAATCAGCCTTTAGAAAAAAAAGATAAAAAAAAAAAAAAAAAAAAAAAAAACGTCACTGCTTCTGATTTTCATAGCTACAGAATCATGGAACATAGTGGAGAGGAGACTTATATCCTATTTATATTTAATATATGTTGTTATTAATTGCAGTATTCTGCAGCAAATAAATTACACACGTTATGATGTAACATGTCATTGGACTGGCTACGTGGACCCGAGGCCAGGGATGGTGATGGGATCACATAACTTAACTTCAACTACCTTAACTCAACATTATAATATCAACCAACTGCCTAAATGAATCAGGAACGAAGTACCCTAACGTGTTAACGTTTTAATTAAATTTCCTATTCCTTTTTCTTTTGATGGTAAATGTATTTCATATCTCACACGATCGTAACTAAGCTGTTTGATTTCATACTATAAGTTTTTTTATATGTTTAGATATTACAAAATACTGTTGATGAAAAATTTTATAAAATAACATTTTTGTCTTCAAGATTTATTTTTTTGGACATTCATCATTGCGAAGCAAGGGTGCCAGCTAGTATATATATATATATATATATATATATATATATATATATATATTAGGGGTGTGGGGGTAGCAATTTTAGGATTCGAGTCGAGTTTTTAGTTATAATTTCGAGTTTGAGTCGAGTATTTAACCCTTAGTTTTCAAAAATGAAAACACACAATAATATATTCTTTTCAGCTAACCTTAATTTCACCACTGACTACAATGTTTTGTTTCCACTAACAGAAACAAAATAATTATGTCAACACAATACTAACTAGCGATAACAACTGCTGTGCCGACCGATCAAGGTTAACCTTGTTTTGGTCTTCGTCGTACTACTTGTACTTCTATCGTTCCATGTGCCAAGTTGAGTTGTCAAGAGATAGGCGTTATTTAATGAAACGTTATCTATAACAGATTATTTAACGAAACCTATTATAGATTTAACAGGTTACACGAAATATTCTGTTATTTTTATAACTCCCAGTCATGATGCATGATAAGGTCATAACGAACTTTATATAATAACTGTAACGCATGGTGGTAATGGAGAGTAAATATAGCACGCTGAGAAGTAAGCGGAACTGTAACAGAACAACGAATGAAACTTAAGACTCTTGCAGTTTACAATTAAATGATCGATAACAGAACGAACTTTGAGCGGTAACTCTGTAATGGGCAAGCAAAGCCCAACGGCAGCAACTCATTATCGACATTATAACGTAACATATGGCATAACTTCAACCACATACCAAAAATAATAAACTTACTTGATCTCTGCTTCAACGTCATAACCTTTGGTAACTTGGAACGTTATCTAGCCCAGCAGTAATGAGGCTTTGAGCCATTAAGTAACGCCAGGCCATATCAGAAACAGAATAACTGTCTGGAACGTCAACGGGTCAAGAGTAACAAGTTACAAAAATAACAGATTATTATAACACGTCATCAGAACATAATAGAATTACGTAACAGGTTATCGAAAAAGTAACTGTAATTCCCATCTCTAGTGTAAACTTCAACAAAAACTCAAAACAAAATGGATACAAATCAAATACACGACTAGCAGTACATTTTATATTGGGACTCGTCGAGTCAGTGATGTACTGGTAGTAGCTACATTAATCGTTATTTCATTATTTTATTAGTCATGGTGCCGGAACGAAACTGTTCCAGGCATTCTACAGTATATCTCATGTTATTATAGCTTTTCAATTTCAATAGTTTACGTTCCATGCGTAGTTTACGTTACAGATTGAACGCGATTTAATTAAATCTATCCGAAATTGTCAGTCTTACAATAATTTTAGTCATGAACTTTTAAAGTATGGATCTGAAATAAATGCAACTGTTAATTTTAAATGTTGGTAAAAGTTATGTAACGAAATTTTTGAATGATTCTTTGGGATCGGTTATAATGTTTTTTTATGAATAACTAGTAACGGCTATTTGGAACAGCTTATTTGTTGATCATGCTTTCTTTATGAATAACGAGAATACTTTTCGCCGTAATCGCTATGGCAGTACGATCGAGACTTTTGTGTGTGAATCACGAATCTGAATACATCGCGAGAACATATCAGGTTACGAATACAATATCATGATCATATTTTAATAGAGTTGCCTACATAAAATAATAATCTTTACAACCTATTATAAAAAATGGGACTTTCTCTTGATTATAGCGTTTTACACTCAAAAAGATATGGTAAAATTCAAATCGATTTTGAGTTTTTTTAAAACTCGAATTTCGAGCTACTCGCACACCCCTAATATATATGAAGAACACTTCTTTCCCTACAGTTAAACAAAAAATTATAAAAAATGACGAAACCGTACAAACTAGATTAATTTATATAGAACATAACATTTTAGACAAAAATGGCCCCGCACAAAAAGGGTTAAAGAAAATGAAAGGAAACAACTGATGCTTTTTCTCACAATCTTCTTAGTTTATCTTCTTGGTAACTTATTGTAAACTTTATCTACTTACTTGTCTAAAACTTTTGTGGCTTCATGGAGCCCATGAGCAATACCGTCATGGATAAGAGCTGTCTTCAATACTTCTTGTAGAGCTGAGTTGATGTCTGTTGGACCCCCAGATGGTGGTGGTACGTCGCCACTGCAAAACATAATTATGGGACAAATTACTCTATTTATAAATGAAGTGAAAATAAACATATAAATATTCATATTAATTGAAAGTGAATGAAAGTCACCTTTTCCCCCTTTTTTGTAAGTTCAATGATTAAGAACCAATAAATGTTCTAGCATTGGATGTTGTTTGTAATTGAAGAATAAATCTAATTTCCTAAATTGTTTAATACTGATGCATAGTAAACCTATGATCAGAATAATGTTAGCTGACTAGTAGTACGACTGGTCCCATGGAGCTGGTATACATTGCTATTTTGAAAATCAGCAATGGCAAACCTTGTTCCCGGGAATACAGGCTTGTAAGCACAACCTAGGACACTTACATTTAACCAACTTACAACAAAAAACATGAAAAATTTACAGACCAGCATTCATCATGCTCCTGAGGTCAGTGCCCCCAGATCCGGAGGGGAGTCTCTTTACCTTATCCTCCAGAACACTCGCTTAGAAGCACAGCATGAGAAACCAAAGCAACAAGGTTTTTTCAGAACACAATATTTTTTATATATACTATATGTTGCTAGGTAACCAAAATACAGCACTTTAATTATATTCGTGTAAAAATGAAATTAAAAAAAAAAATATGTTTGATGAAATTATTTGACTTTGTTCAGTTTGAAATTCTCTATAAAATGGTAACGAGAGAAAATTATAAAAAAAATTTGGAAATATGTTATGGACCCTCAAATAGGAAAAAACCTTTTAAAAAAATTAGGTACAAAAATATTTTGTTAAAATAATATATTTTTTTTTTAAATTAGAAGGGTAAACTATATCTTATTAGAAAGAGCTCTTTTTTCCCTTCAGTTGAACAAAAGATAGTATTTATGCAGTTTCTTGCCACCAAACAAATTTGGAACATTTTGCTTGAAATGGGTCTAGAATGGGCTGTATTTTCACAAAATATGCGTTTTATTCCGCAGAAATAATATATTTCCAAAAAATTTGAAAAAGTCAATGACACAACTTTAAGTATTTTTGTCATATTTCCGTTAATATAAATGGTATTTTAATCATCTTTTTTTATTTTGATGTGTTATTTGGTGCTTAATACTAATTTGAAAACTAATTTGGTCTATTACAACTATTTCTCAAGATATAATGGAAAACTACTATTGCGGTGAATCGTGATTAGCGGCAATTACGCAATCATTATATACAACTATTAATCAAAATTAACAAAAACGGAATTCACCTATATTCCCGCCGGAGTAACGGCTGGCAGGCCATCATACAGAGGCCAAACACTCAAATTTAACGCAAATTACGAATTTTTGTTGAGATATTAGACAATTCAAGAATAAGTTAGGTTATATCAGTAAAAAATGTATTTTTCGAGCTGAAAAAATAATTTTAACACAAAACCAGTTATATATTTGTGTTCAGCATAAAAAAACACAAGAAATGCAACAAAAGTTATTGAAAAATAACAAATTTTTTTTAAAAGTTCGTTTTTATACTGTCAGATAAAAAACTAGTTTTCCACGGATGAAATCAAACTCTTCAAGAGATATAAACTCATATTTCACCACTTTTTCAACAAGAAATAGTATTTTCAGAGGTGGCAAGAAAGTGCATAATTACCCAAAAGATTTATGTAAATATAACAAAAAACATAGATGCTGAACGTTGTAATATGAAACCTTGCAATTTCACCAAAAATGGCCAAGAATTTTTCACATAGGAAATGTGAAATTGACCTGGCAGCAAAAGGGTTAAATTACTGATTGACTGTTAAAATAACAAATTTCAATAGTATTTACAAATGAACATCAGTACCACTTGTCCCGTCCTTAGTGCAGAATGGCTGAATAATTGTCTTAATACATCATAAAAAAAGCCTAACTCTAAATTCATTTATTAAAGAATAATTATGTTAATATCTGTAACCGAACTCAAGTTATAGGAGTTAGTTTTAATACAATGCATGTTACAAATAAATCCAAAAACAATGTAGAGAAGACGTCTGGATCGGTTAAGTTTAGAAAGGTTAGGCTAGCTTAATTATTTTTTTGAAACCCTAACCTAACTAAAATAAACATAACTTTGGTAAACTTAACAACCTTGCTGATACCAGCACATTACCAGCTCTAAACCACTTAATAATTTTCCAATTGCAAAACCCTTGCCATATTGGCGATTAGGATACAATTCCTCTTCAAATTGAGTACCCACAACGATGCATTTGGAAACGAAAGAATGGTTCCATCGATGCATTTGGGAACGAAATAATTGTTCCATCGATGCAAAAGAATTGTTCCATTATAACTCATATTTAGTTTTTCCAGCTTTTCACCCCTTAATTTTGTCAAGTGCTTCCAAAATTAGCCTATAATATGAGTGTTTGGTCAAGAAATTTGAATGATTGATTATGTACTAGTCTATATCATATAATTACTGGAAAAATTAACTGCCAGCACGAGGATTTAAACTGCATAAATGAACTGAAACAACAGAAGTTGAGTCTTTGTAAATATGTACAAGAATTTTAGAGTGTATGAAAGTATGAGATGCTTCTTTCCCCGTACATCCCCAAACACCAAAATTACAGCATGTTAATATATCAATAGCACGCAATTTAAGAGTTCTACCATCTACTTTCAAATTCATTCACATAACATGAAAGAAAATAACACACAATGGAAAATGCAATGTTATCAGAAAAGGAACTATGCTTATGTGTAGTTATTATGGGCTAACCTGGTCCCTAGGTAAAATTAGCAGTTGCAGGAAACAATGATGGTATTGGGTTTAAATAATTGCATGCAAAATCATAACATCTAAGGATAAAACTTTTAAATACACATAAAACGAATACAATCATCAGTTCAAATTTTTAGGTTAATATGTACTCACACTTCGGTATCCGACATCTTGTGAAGCTCAATAATTCTGAAACAAGAAATAAAACACTAAAGCACTGAAAGGATGTTACACTAAACTAATTGCCAATTGTTACATTTATGCTTAAGATTCACTGAATAAATAATGATTAAATATAAACTAAGAGACCAACTTACCACTAAATGCGATTTCAGGGAAAGAGGAAGTTTTTTAACTTGACGGCATTCGAAGGAAATCAAAGTCTTTGGAAATATTGTTAGCTGGATCCAAGACATTGGAAGTAAATGTAATTAAGACTTGTTTCTCATTTTGCCCATTTTGTATTCTTTTTTTCAGGCAAGAATATTTACCTGTTTTTGTAAAGCAAGAATGTAATTATAATACTTTCGATGCACTCAAAATAGTTAGTTCATAATTACTTAATTAATCAATTGATGTTTATGTATAGTATCATTATTGTTATTTTAATTTTAGATCAAGTCATAAATAATGAGTGTTTATTCGTATACGGCACTTAATGTACAAACGATTGCTGTATTCCCCAGAAATAGTTTTGTTTTATATGATAGTTCTTAGGAGCCATCCTGTTCCATGTTTTGATATAATTATGAAATCAATGTCTTTTGTCGTAAATTTGGGTATGTGTGAGTGTGTTTATGTCGACCTGTCATCCTCTGGCCCTTGTCCACGGCTGGCTCATGGACCCATGGTTTCGTAATGGCTGTACCTGTTGCCAACTGTGACGCCGAGCACGATTGCTTATCTAATATTCCAAACGCTACTGACCTTCTCGCCTCTAATCTTACTACATACCACAAATCTCTTAAGTCCTGTCATATTAATGCACAATCCTTGCTGAGTCATATTATGAGGTTAGAGCCATTTTTCATAATTCAAATTTTGACTTAATTGGTGTTTCAGAAACTTGTCTTAAGCCTAGTTTAGACGCATGCGAAGTTGAAATACCAGGGTATATTCTAATTCGAAATGACAAAATGAACAAAACGGGAGGTGGAGTTGCACTTTATGTTAGGGATGGGTTAAAAGCTAATGTATTACTTATCTCACCACCTGATTACTTTGCCAAACCTGGACATCTTTTTGTTGAAATAACCTCTATTAGTAAAGAAAAGCTTCTCCTGGGAATTTGTTATCGGCCGCCCAAAACGGGACTATTAACTGAATTAGAAAATGCTCTCCTGCATCTTATGCCAAACTACGCTCATGTCTTGGTTATGGGCGATTTTAACATCAACCTTCTCATGACTAAACCCAATTTTGAATATATACAATATACATCAGACTACAATGTTTGAATTTTGAAGCATGACTATTCTTCCTCTGGACGCCACACACCATACTGCTGATTCCCACACTCTGCTCGACCTACTGGTCGTTAGTGATCCCTCTGAAGTTATTCTCTATGGGCAACTTCCAATTCCTGGAATTTCTTGCCATGATCTAGTTTTTTGTGTCATACTTATAAAAAAGTCAGACAAATGGCAAACTTTATTACATATAGAGATTTCAGAAACACTGAAAAAATCTGTGGCAGGCGGGGTCTATATGTGGGTTAAGAGGTCTGTTAGTTGAAGCTAAAATGTTTTAAATAAAAATGCATTATGGAATCGTTTTGGTTTTCGTATATCAAATAAATGTTTCACTTCAAAATTCTTATCAATCACTCAGAGTGGGTGTGCGCGTGAAATGGACGTTTTTGCTGAACATAATTATTGTGCTTCCCATGACAAGAATTATGTTCAGTGATGATGATTTTCATGCTACGAAGCTTCAGAGGAGTAATAGCCTGTCATCTTCTGCCTCATCGCCTTCTCCCAAGACAGCCGTCGAGAAAATTCCACCGCTAATGCTAAACTCTGTTAAGAACTGGGCTAGTCTTGGAATTGCAATGTATCAATTGGTTGGTGGTGATATTGTTGTCACTTCACCGGGAAACAGATATACTGTTAGAACTAGTTTTTCCATTAATTTTAGGAAGCTCCAGACTTACCTCCTGTAGCAAAACATCGCATTCCATACATTCACTTTGTCCAAGGCCAGAACCCCTAAAGTTTAATTAAAGTTTAACAGGTTTTTATAGTTCTCGCAAGCGATGTAAATCAAATGGATTAACTGCTAACCATGTACTATTTTTACTATCAGAATATAAAATACGGTTTTTAAATTTTACAGAATGATTTATAATTATATCTGACATCTGGCCTAGTTTCACATTTTATTAGTGGCCTATGATATCACATAAGACATTAAATACTCTTGCTATAGCTGGATAATTGCAACATTCAATACCGTATAGCTTCAATACTATACTAATAACTTTGCATACTATTCGCATTTTGTATATTTTAACTAAACATGGTGTGAGCATTAATTATTAAGTATAACAAACTACAACTGACTAATAAAAGTAAATAATACATCTCACAAACGTGGACGTATATAAGGAGGGCAGAGAGAAGAAAATTAGAAGTGGAAACTGTAAAACACATAATTAATGTAAAAGATAATTGCCAAATGACTTGCTTGGAATTCCATGAGTAGTTTGCCATGGACACTAGCGTGCCAATCCTATCACTCACTATGCTCAAGGATAGGTCGGAAGGACCTCGGCCTGCGACCTCGCCTCAACATTCTGGTACAGCTCCATTTGTAGATCTCAATCTGCAGCCTCGCCAGGATACATGGCCTGTTTGGCCATGAATTTTGTTTTTGGGGCAGTAGAGGCCATAAACATAGCATTTTTATAAATGTGATTGCATATTAGGAGTAAAGAGAATGCCTTTAATTTGATACTACACTTAGGCCGCCATCTTATTTATGAGTGAACTTTGTGCCAACTTGTGAAGTGAAGTAAACTTTTGTGAATTTTCCTGGATGTTTCAGACTGAGAGCTTCAATTCAAATATACACGTGATGAGGGTAGTTTAGATATTATATAATTACATTGTTTAATTAAAAAATAAATTGTATAAAACAATCGTTCTTTACATTTTTACTGCGTTTACATTAGTTTTGTATTAGTCTATTTACGCCAGAGGCATTTTAAACTAAATCTACTAACGTTGCTAATGGGACAACGGTTTAAACCCTCCAAGCAAATTTGTAGTGGACCATGCGGGATTTAAACCCGTGACCCTCTGCATATGAAGCAGAAGTGTTAACCACTAAGCACGCAAGAAAAAAACTTGCAATGATAAACTTCCACCTTGGAGTAGTGTTTCAGCAATTAACATGTAGGCCTGATATAATTTTTTAATAAAGGTTTTGAGGAAAGTAACTTTAACCACACTAGGGGGCAGAACAAATTATTGGGCCGAGGGGCGCCAAAATGTTAAATCCAGCCCTGTATATAGACCCGTATAAATACATTATCGGTAAAGAAACTAGTATATATCCAGTAAAAACAAAGATGTTGTATAATACAACACTATTTAAAATAATTAATTGGAAATAACAAGACATATGACTTTACTTGCCTACACTTAATACATTATTGTTTTGAACAAAAATTAAAGACCGCAAAAAATAGTGTTAAGGGGCGCTAGCGGCCCGAGGGATACGTAGTGAGTATCTCTGCTCTCGCAACTAAAAGTTTGCGATGCTTTTGCACGCAAACAAATCACAAAGAACAATGTCTAGGACAAGGAATATAGGTGTGACCACAGTAGACAATTTGGGCAGCCAGGGTGGAGAACAGGAAATACTTCTGGACGAGCTATTTAAGAGAAAGAAATGAGGGAATGAAAGGGTTAATTAGTTTCCTTTACTGCTCACAGGTTGCCCTCGGAACAGTCAAAACTTGAGGCAATTTCGCCATCTTTAACTATTGACAACAGATACCAGCACGGTTGCTCCCATATTCTGTGCCTCAAAATTTAGCATTGGACGGAACCATCTTCTATGTTTAGTAAAATCAATGGTGATAGCCACCTTGGAGTTTATGTCATATCTTCATAGTGAGTACGTTATTATTATTATTATTCATTAATCATCTCTAAGACGCCGATCGTAGAGATATGGGCGAATATGAGGAGTGAATGAGTGTGATGAACGAGTGTAGTCATTGTTACTATCTGAGTTCGACTTAGCTCAGAAAGGACTATTTATTAATAGCCCAATAGCCAGGGCAAATATGGGACCTACAGCTTTACGTGGAATCCGAACCACGTAGTGTTGGTCTGATTTTCAGCTAACTGACAAGTCTGACACTCAGTTCTCTTCACTACACAACATCTGAACCTTGACTACCATTCAACACGGACACTCCAGACTTCTCTAGTAGTGTCTACGTTGATGGCAACCATTGAGCGGACGATGTGTCGGTATTAAGAGTACCGAGCATAGAACCTATCGCCTACAATCTCCCAAACACTTTGTCCCCGAGTAGCTGGGTTACAGCACTGCACCACCAGTGCTGACTCTTGGCTTAATTTCTTTATATTAAGTAAACTTATGGTATTGCTTGATGATTCTTATTTTGTATGATTCTTCTTCTTATTCTTGCTCGATCATTCCTCTCTGTATTAAAGAGACACCATTAGTAAAGTTCTTAGGGTTGACTTTTGACTGTACATATTTCTGAACATTGTAATAAGATTAGCAGAATCAGCTATGCACTTAGGTCTTTACATAATCTATTATAAGGCTACATAAACCTATTAGTTTATCATGGATGCTTTTCTTCTTGGATGTCCTATGGTTAACACCTGCTTAACAGGTGTGGGGCAGACCCGCATTTTCATACAAGGTGTTTCTTGAACAAAATAGGGCTGTCTGTATTATTAAGGGACTTCAAACATTCAAAGTTCATGCAGAGGAGTTTTCAAGGAATTAAACATTCTAACTCTGCCTTCCCTCTATATATACAAAACTATAGCTGGAATTTCTGGTACATTGTTGATGTACAAACAGTTGGTTCTGGCCATAGGTTCGAGACTCGTCATGGTGCCAATCTCCGTACCCCCAGACATCGCTTGGCTTTATTCCAGAGGAACCCGAAGTGTGCTGGAGTGATTTTTTTAAATAGACTGCCACCAGAACTTAAGTATTGTGAGAAAACTGTTTTTTCTCTCGTCTTAAGAAATTTCTTGTTGAGAGAGGGTTCTATGATTTGGATGAATTCCTGTCTATAATAATAATAATAATCTTTATTGATCTCAAAAGATAATACACATAACATTTACAAACAATATGAGAAAAGCCACCACATGGGCTACTGCCTGTGGGTGATGGCTGAGTTCAATCAGTTTATGAATTGTTGATAAATACTAAATACTTAATTCTAAAACAATTTATAATGTGAACTAAAAACATTATGAAACTAACAAACATTGTGAAAATATGTAAAATTACGTATAATAATGGAAACTAACAGTAAAATAGAGTTAAGGAGTTGAAGAAATGTCACTATCACTGCATACTACACTCATGTTCAACACTCGAAAGATAACACTTATTGCCACTCACACTGACGTTCAAACCACTCAGACCCTCAAAACTATCATTGCACACTCACATTCAATCACATCAGAAGAAGACACTAACATTACACACTCACGTTCAAACACTTAAGATGAACTTACATTGCACACTCACCTTCAAACCACTCAAACGATGACACTTACATTGCAACATTCACACTCACATTCAAACCACTCAAAAGATGACACTACATTGCACCCTCATACTCACGTTCAACCTCACCAATACTTACTCGCTCACACTCACGCTTATTCACCAATAAACATTCTACACATATCCTACACACTTGCTTACCTTACTTACTCAATCAATGTCTCTCTCAATCATTTCAATTGCTCCGAACATCTCCAAAACCAGTTACGCTCACCGGCCGACTGTCATGTGAGGTACCCTGACCGTAGCAAGTCATTGGAAGTATCCCTGCCCAGCCCCAGTAACCATACTGTAATTTTGTTCTTAAAATATGTTTTACGATCAAAATCTATGGCTTTCATCTCTTGCGGAAGATTATAAAACAAAATATGAGCCAAGTACATTCCATTTGTCCTATTGATTGATTTCGTTACACGAGGTGTATTTATACCTATATTTACTTGGTGCCTGGTGGCGTAGGGGTGATGAACGGTTTTGTAAAAACTGTGGCCATGTTTAAAACTATACAAAAGCGAAACTTTAATGAACAATTGTTTAACATCTAAAACATTAAATGTTTCTAAGAGATCATCTGACGGAAATGTATTTGGTTTTTTCAAAGCTGCTTTTAAAATTGCCTTCTGTGTTATAACTAAAGGTTGAATATATGAAGAATATGCTCCTCCCCACGCAATTATTCCATATTGTAACACTGACTGTATATAAGCAAAGTAAACTGTTCTTAATAACTTCAAATTTAGTATTCTAGATAAAACTTTAAACATATACACACACCGACGTAGTTTAGAATTCAAAAACTGTATATGCGCTGACCAACTGAGTCTATTATCAAATATTACACCTAAGTACTTATAGCACTCCACCCTCTCAAGAGCCCCACAAGCACATGCCACAAGACGTCCGGCTCCACATGTGTGAAGACGAAGCTCGAAATCCCTAGGATCACCAGCAGCTCGCAGAGACACTGCCATGTACTTAGTCTTACCCACATTCACGGTCAGCCTGAGTCAGTCTGGCTGAGAAGTGATCGTTGGTTGCTTGAAACTTGATTTTGTAGTTTTGTACATATTGTCTGTTTATATTATTTATGTGTTGTTAATGTTAGAGTCATATTTTAAATCTTTAATTGTTATTGACAATTGAGATATACCTTTATGCATTTTATTCAATAAAATAATTTTGAATTGACTCCTAGGCTTTTAAGTGCCCTCTTTTTAATATGGGTGCCATGCTGCAAGGCACCCCCTTTAAATTTAAAAACTCCTGTCTCTGTATATAGGTGCCAAGAGTCAACTACTTCCATATAAGGTGCCTACTTCTTTATGGATATATACACCCTCTTCTTGGACACCTTGCTGCAATAAAAGGCGTCCCCTCAAGTTAAAAAAATCCTGTCTGAAAATAAAGGCACCCTAATTCCTTCTAAGAAATCTTAGGCTTCATTTTCCCTTTTCCTAAAAGCATATGATACAAAAATAAAATGTTATTGTGAAACTCACATTTTTAAAGCGTTTCACAATGACGTTCTTTTTTGCCTTCTTTCATAAATTTGCATTTTTGTAAGAAATTATTTAAACCCGCAGATTCAACAACACTAATAAATAGATAGAATTACTATAATAAGTACTGCTAATGTTTTGCCTCAGAATCTAGTATTAAAACTTTTAAAAATTCACTGAACTCAATTTCAAATTCCTTAAAAGTTTTTAAAAAATCGACAATTGTAGACTGAATATATTGTAGTAGACTATTTGATCGTATTGTAGACAACTTGACATTCTTAATGATTTGGACGTTAACTCTATAATCTCTGAATTTGCTGAGAGAAAAGCATGAAGAGTTCATATCGCCAAGAACTCTTTTGAATAACTAACATGTTTAGCAAGCTTTTGGTTCCTAGTGGGCCTAATGTGATATCTTAGTAATATAATATGCTTTGTTGTTTCATTATAATTATTTTCTTTAGATCGGTGGAGGGAACATCATTATCGTTAATAAAAGGGCTTAAATCTGGTGTAAATTAATTATCAATGTAGTAACTTTTATGTGTCACGTAGCATTCATAAAGAATGTGGATACTGTACTTTTATGTGTCACGTAGCATTCATAAAGAATATGGATACTGTACTTTTATGTGTCACGTAACATTCATAAAGAATATGGATACTGTACTTTTACTGGTTTAAAAATCCAATCAAACTACAAATGGATGTAAAAATTTGAGAATTCCATGAATGTTGCCATATTAACAGAATTTGTATATACAGTATATATAAATGTATATAGCAACTTAACATCTTTGCTAGTTTTTTTTATTTTGTTTAGAAGTATTAATTGGTATCAATCCATGTTTTTTACTACTATATTTAAATTGTTGTATAAAATTATCATTGCATGTAACTTTTTCCATTGTCAAAGTGTATGTTTAAAGATTGAAAATTCACTCTAGCAAAATAATATGTACGTTTCATTTTGGAGGATAGCTTACTACTGCCATTGTTTGTGGTATACCTAAACTAAATTTGTATATAGTAGCCTAATACAGTAGTAATAAGTGAAAAAACAGGAATTTAAATTATTTGTGAGGAAATTACTTTATACAATAAGAATATTCATTTACAAAGTATTAATAAATGACTTTCATATCATCAATGGCGTTTACTTATTTGTTGCCCTCTTTTAAATTTCAGGTTCACACCAACTTAGCAAGCGCATCTATGAGGTTGGGTGTGAAATCGAGGCAAAGCACGCACTTTCTGTCAGTTTCTTCATGAGTTACCTGAAAGGGAGTAGGGTCTGGTGATCGGTAGGGGGAGAGAGTATGGTGTTGGGATGGAGGCAGATATTTTGATCTTTGCACGGGTGCTAAAAATGTCACGAGCTGCCCTTGAGTGTACGGAACAAAATATGTTTAGCGACTTTTTACTCTTATCTTTTGTTTTATTGAATGGAATGTTATTAAATAAAAAACGACAAATAATTAGCTCAAAAATATTAATATATATGTCAATAAGGCAAATAATAATAATTAAATCTAATATTAGCTTTAAAAAAATAATGACTAAATATGGGAAAAAAGTTTTAAAACATAGAAAATAAAATTATTAAACAATAATTTGCGTTATAAAGGGTCAAATTAGTTTTTCTACTGTTGTTAAATATTTAACAATTATTTCTACAACATAACTATTTAAGTTAGTTAATTGTTATATATTTGTGATTTGAAACTGCATATAAAATAAAGTTAAATTGAAAATGCATGTACAAATAATTTTAAAACTATTTAGAGATTTGTACTATTTTTAATTTATTGTAAATTTTCTTAATACCGACATGGTGTCCGCTTGATGGTTGCTATCGGTGTGGACACTACTAGAGAAGTCTGGGGTGTCCATGTTGGGTGGTAATCATTGTGCGGATGTTGTGTGGCGGAGATAACTGAGTATCAGGCTTGTCAATTAGCTGAAAATCAGACCTGCACTACATGGTTCGGATTCCACGTAAAGCTGTAGGTCCCTTAGTTGCCCTGGCTGTTGGGCTATTAATAAATTGCTCTTTCTGAGGAACAGTTGAACTCAGATAGTAACCAGACTACATCCATCCACATTGATCCTACACTCATATAACCATTCATATTCGCCTTAAAATACCAACAACGTTGTGTCAGCGTTTCATATGCAAGAATATATAACTTCTTAGTGTTAATTTCAAAACTCAAAACAATTTTTTACTATTTCCTGTTGTATGTAGAACGGTATTGTATGTAATATGATTAATTGAAGCAAACATGGAGAATTGTTTTTGTTTAAAAATTACAATTATGTAATAACCACTGGCAGTAAAATAAAAATGCATTGGCTGATGATTTCGGGATTAAATTAGTATTTTAAAATATAAATAATTTTACAAACAGCGTGTACAATCATGGAATAAATAAAATAGTGAAATAAATATAAGACTATACATTCTTTGAAACAATTACTTACTAAAGAAGAAAATTTTTTTATAAAATGTGTTTGCTCGCAAGTTTTTAATTTAATGTTGTCACTTCTTTTATTTTTCATTTAAAGTTCATTCCCATTTTTTTTTTTCACAAACAATTCTTATTTAGGGAAAATGTAAAATCTCACTGCCTAACATTTTAGTATGGCAGAATAACTATATTAGCTATACACAGCATAAAAATTTCCCAGGCATATGGCCATTTTACAATCTGAATCACACGTAGGCTGTTGTTTATGACAGCGAGTCAGGAAGCTCAGAGTGGTTGAGTGACCGACTTGCATGTCAGACAGACCTTCCTATATGTGGCCTTGGTACCACCATCGATATATACAACTGTATTGTATATCGATGTGTACTGCAGGCTAAGTTCAGCTCTGACTGCCCCTCTGCATTGTGCATTTGCTCCATACATCCCTACTGAGGGTGTGGAGAGGAGGAGGTATGGGGCTGCTTAAAAAGACAACCTGGGCCACCTTGGATGCTACGGACAAAGTGTCCCCCTTATACGGGGTGTATTCCAGGAACTGAGTGGGAGTAATGTAGTGTATATCCTTCAACTATCCATTATTATTATTCATTAGTAAGATGCCAATCATCAAGATATGGGCAATATGAGGAGTGAATGAGTGTTTATGAACGAGTGTAGTTATTGTTACTAAGTAAGGTCGACTGTACAGTATTACAGGGTGTATCTGAAATGTGCGGTGATTCTATGAACCAAAATAAGAAAAAAATCTTGTGAAGGAATGTCCTAAAATGATTCTTTCCCTAGGTATCCGCCATATTTTTCTTTTTTTAACAAATAACTTTTATTGTTTAAATGTTTACTAGTTTTATCAAAACTGACATTTTAAAAATGCAATTTTTAAGACCTTATATGGGTATAGTTTATTACTGCTCTATGTCATATATTTCAATACAACATTGTAAATTTAAGAAGAATTAGCTGATTTACATCCATTATTGATAAATGCAAGCTATTAAAACAAACAAAATTTAGCTGAAATACCGATTCAAGTGTGTGGTAAAACACACATTGGTTGTCATACGAACTATACCTAAGTTCACTATCGATCTCTAGAAAAGGTATTTTCATATATCCTGTACATATTTTTTAAAAATAGAAATGCTGAACTTTCAAATATATTTCTAAAGAAGAAACCAGTTAAAAAAAGCTAGGAAGTCAGCAGGGCCAAAAGGTGTGCTACACATGGTAAGAATTACGTAGCTCTTTTTTAATATCCTCCACACTGTATATTGAGAGAGATGTATAATGTACTAGCCATCTGCCCAGTGCTTACATCATGTCTTCATTAACACGTTTTAGTACATTATCTTCAAACTAAAAAGTCTAAATCTTTGCATATCTTTACTGTGATGATTGGTAGAAAATTATTGGAGATTTCCAATGCTTCGAGTTATTTAAGGAACAAGCACTTGATGCAACACAACGTAACGTCTTCTGAAGCATTGGAACTCTGCAGTAATTTTCTACCAAATATGAACAATCCAATGGCAATAAATAATTTACTGCAAAGTTTTTTTTATTACAGCTGAAATTTACTAAAAATGGATAAAAATCAGAAGATTATACTTCACTTCAAATGTTGTATTGGAATTAATGTCATAAAGTATTAAACTAATACCCATGCAATGTCTTCAACATAGCCTTTCAAAAATTTCAGTTTTGAGAAAATTTAACAGTTTGAAAAAATTAAAGTTAGAAAACTAAAAGAACATTTTGAAAATCACACCATTGGATAGAAAATGTAATGGGTTACAAAAAATTTTTCTTAATAAATTATAAAATATTATGATTTTTAAATTACTTCAATTTAACAACTATACAGGAACAAGTTGAATATTTGTTGTAAGAATAATCTTTTTATGGATAAGTAATAATTAATGTTTCAACTTAATTGGTTAATTCATTCTACAGTTATAAATTATTTTTACTAAAAACAGTAAATGGCAGATATCTGGGAAAAGAAGCATTTTAGGACATACCTAAACAGGACATTCTTATTTTTATTTGGCTCAAAGAATAAGTTCCTGAAATACTGCACATTTCAGATACACCCTCTATAATTGAAATAGTACATGACATGAAAGTCACCAGGTCACTGTGTGAGTGAGCGTGTTGGATAAAAAGATCCACCGCAAGACTTATGGCTGACCGGACCCTTCACCAGTAAGGGCTGGGGAGAGAGTGACTTTGACTCAAAGGAAAACAGACTGCGTCTCACCTCAACATACTCCACCTTTCGTATCTAAGCAGAGTTAGTACAATTTTCTAACTGTCATGAGCTTTCATTATTTGGGTATACCAAAAAATGAACTACAAATAAGTACGATAATGTAATAATTATCGTACATATTACTGTATTGTAAAATTCCAAAAACGAAATATGTCTCAATGCATTTTTAATTATTGTGTATAAATATACAACGTATAGCCTTCAATGCAATCAGTACAACACATTCATTTTCATTATAAAAAACTTCACTCCCAGCTGATATGGGCCTACAGGCCTGTGCGCCAACTTTATTCAATAGTGAAGTACTGACAATTGGCTCAATGGGGATTCGAACCTTAGACCTTGCCCTCTGCAGTCTGAAGCCTTATCCAATGAGCCACCATGCCGGCAGTACAAAACAGTAATAAATGTGGTTTATTACATTTTAAAGTATTAACTTATGTTTTTTATGGGAATTTTAATCTTAATAGGAGATAAAGATTTGGTTTTACAGTACAGTAAACTGGAAAAATGAGCTTGAAAACTATTGATATACTGTATGCAGGTTAAATACAATATCTTTTACTTAAATGTGTCCTGGATTTGTAGAAGTTAGATCTATTAAATAACGTTGTTTGTATTTTTGGAGGACAATGTTATTATTTGATGTTTTTTATAGATTAAAATTATTAAGATATAAAGAATTGTTTATTATGTTTAACCTGTTCACTAAAATTTAAAAGGTAAGCTTTCTTAAGATTTAATCTGTTTCATTCATACAACACCTAGAAGTATGGGGACTTTATTACGTTTCAATTGTAATTATTGTGTATAAATATACAACGTACATTAATCTTTCTCTACTATAAAAAGAGATTGTTATAGGGTTAAAAGGACAAAATCTCATCATGAATGGTACAATAGGGACCTTTCCCTCATGAAAGAAAGGCTGCTTTGTCTAAATAAATTAGTTAAAAATTCCAGTTGTGATAAGACTATTAGAAAACTATCTAAACCTCAAAAATACCTATAAAAAGGCTATAGTAAATGCAAAACTGTCTTACAATGCAAATAAAATAGAAAGAAGCAAAAATAAATGCAAGACTGCTTGGAACATCATTAAACTAAACACTTCTAATTCAGGCCCTAATAAAACTACAGATATCAGTCCAAACAATTTCAACCAATTGTTTGTTGACTCTGTAAAAGAAATAAAAGATAGCATCATCAAACCTCCAATAAATAGTCTAAGCCTTGTCAAAGACCATCAAACTGAACAGATCAACACTTTTCCCTCAAACAGATCTCAACTGAAGATATTACCAAAGCTATAAAAAGACTTAAAAATTCAGACAGTGCAGATATTTTTAGTCTGTCCAACAACATCTTTAAAAGTATTTACCAGGGCTTTCAATTTCCCTTAATGGTTTGTATAAATAAATGTCTTTTAGAAGGTACTTTTCCTGAAGAGCTAAAATTATCTCGAATATGTCCCATATACAAAAAAGGCCCCAGAGACCTACCAGAAAGCTATCGACCGATTTCAGTAGTACCGGTTTTATCTAAAATAATTGTACATGATCAACTACTGGAATACCTAGAAGAAAATCACTACCTAAATCTCTCTCAATTTGGTTTTAGAAGGGGTAAAAGCACTATCGATGCTGTTGACGCACTTATTAAGGACGTTATAAATGCTTTCGAAAATAAGATCTTTGCTCAGGCCACTTTGTGTGATTTGAGCAAGGCCTTTGATTGTGTAGATCATGGGGAACTCATATCTAAGCTCCATTACTATGGTATTACTGGGAAATCAGCAAAATTTTTTAAATGCTACTTAACAAACCGTAAACAAAGAGTTTGTGTCAGTGGAGAGTGGTCCAATGAAATGGTGGTTCCAACTGGTGTACCACAGGGCTCGGTCCTGGGACCTCTTTTATTTTTATTACAAATCAATGATCTTCCGAGTGCTGTCAAAGCTAAATCAATAATGTATGCAGATGACACAACTTTCCTTAATACTCACACTAACTTTGATAATTTGCAAGACCTTGTCAAAAAAACAATAGAAGATGCATCAGTATGGTTCAGGTCAAACGGGTTTCTGTTAAATGAAGGTAAAACACAGAATATACTATTTAGCTTAAAACAAACTCCGTTATTCGATGAAACAACAAATTTTGCTACCAGTGTCAAATTTCTCGGGATCTTCATTGACGATAGCCTAACTTGGAATTCACACATTGATTATGTCTCAAAGAGACTATCTAGAGTAATTTTTTTGCTAAGGCGAGTTATGTCCTGTGTGCCTAATGATTATGTTTTGTCTTCATATTATGCATTTTTTCAATCAATAATAAGATATGGATTAATAATCTGGGGCAACAGTAGCAAAATAGGTGAAATCCTAATTCTACAAAAGAAGGCTATCCGAGTAATAACAAAAGCACAACCACTGGATCATTGCAAACCGCTTTTTGTCAGGCTTAAACTGTTAACGGTTATAAATTTATACATATTAGACCTGGTCTCCTATACACTAAAAAACACACAAAACCTAACCTTAAGAAGTGACCTGCACAGTTATAACACTAGAAACAAAAATAGTATCAATATAGCCCATTGTAGGCTAAGCAAAACACAGCAGAGTCATATTATCATATCTCAAAAGCTAGTGAATAAGGTAAAACATCTAGTGGATAGATACCCAGAAAAGGTCTTTTTTACAAAATTCTATGAGTGGCTATCCAAAAATCCTTTCTATAATTTATCAGAATTCCTTATCTTAAATGACATAACTTTTTAATGACTGCGGCCCTTTGCATGGAGAATGGTCATAACTGTAAGATATTGTACTACCTACAGTATTTAATTTTTATAACTAATGTAAATATATAAAATAATACTAGTATTATGGATTCTTTGACTATGTCTAATAATGACTGTATTTTGACTTTGTCAATGCTTTAGTGTAATAAGACAAATAAAACGATTTGATTAAAAATGTTATTTGATGACATTGTGTTAAAAAATTCATATTTTCAAACCATTCTTGTCACCATACTGTTATAGTCTTTATAAATACTTGTTATCTTGCATGGATTTCATTGCATTGTTATTAATTTAAGTAGGCCTGTTACCGATCGTGAATCTGTAAAGTGGCTGTACCATTGTTTTATAACGTAAAAGCATGTACAGTACATATACATACAGATCAGTAAAAAATAATGACTCGTCAAAAAAATTAAAACTAGTGTATTTTTAACAAACAAAGAATTGTACACGAAAAGGTAATATATGACATCAAACCACTTACTAAGCAATTCTGTCTTTGCAATGCATATTATACTTCTCATGCATCAAATTACAAATAGTACTTGTATTAAAATAAAACAATCTGACTTTGCTCTTCTATAAGAAAATATATTTTTTATTGTGAGTATTTTAGTACGGAGCAAGTTAATTCGCTTCTCTATTTTAAAAACGTAAGCATCCTCCATAATATGATTCCTTGACCTGTTCATAGATAGTCAGCACCTACCAGCTTAATGTGACGCTACTCGACAGACAGCTAAAACTGTGTTATTTTTCTTGACTCTGGTTGCCCCTTAATTTACAATAAATTGCCCAATGACATTAAAAATTCACCAAGTGTTCAAACTTTTAAATGTAGTTTAAGACGTTATTTGTCCCATAGAGCCCTCTATAGTTTATATGAGATATCCCTGTATGATACAGAAAGGGGTTTCCTGAATGTATAGTGCACTTAGTTGCTATACTAGTGTTTGTTTGTACCATAGTGTGATTGTTAATTATTTGATTTACGCCCAAATATGTATAACGAAGAAACTTATTACTTTTGTATATAAGTTATATGAATATATTTTATAAAATAAATTTCAAATTCAAAACACCAAGATGGATTTATCTGAGTGATTGGTATTCATTGTAACATAGTATACCTTCTCATCCAAGGAAGCTTTCCTTAGGTCCATACTTTACCTGCTAAATTAAAATGGCTCCATTTAAGACCAGGGACATCTGAGATGGGCTGCTCTGTACAAGTTGCTTCGAGGTTATTTATTAACCAGATATGGTTACTTTGTTATGTCTAAAAATATACATTAGACTAAGATCAATTCCTAAATATATTTGCAATTTGTTATCATCCTCAAAACTAAAATCTTTACTGTGCAAGGTCCTGCTCTATTAAGGTTTGGAACCTGGTCTGCAACAGGTTTTGTTCTTTTAATACAAAATCAATAATCACCACTTTTTACATATTCACTGATGGAGGTACCGTATACTCTTATTGAATTCGTCTTAGAAGTCCTTTAAGTGATTAATAAAAATATCACATTAAAGGTTCTGTGGTGACAATTCATTTATGGAATCATGTTTTATAATCTATTTTAAAAAGTTTATTTTTACTTTACCTGTTTTGATTTAATTTATTACATTTCATTCAAACATGAGATTTTTTAACTTTAATACCTAGCTCTGGAGCCACTTGTGTGAAGAATGATTTAAACGGCAAAGTAATTAAAGCCAATCGATTTGATACCAACATCTGACACTCAATCAGCTACTCAGAAATAGTTACACTAGTTTAATACTGTTGAATTTTTCATTTCCTTAACAATATTTTTAGTCTATTTACACCAGTGTCATTTTTAATTTATTCTATAAACGTTGTTATGGGACAACAGTCTAAACTCATCTTTTAAATTTGTATTAGAGAGCCAAGGGCCACTGGGAGTTTTAATAGCACTAGTTCTAAACTGCTGACTTTAGATCAGTACGGTAGTTACAATCATTACAATTTCTAAGTGAAGAAGTTTTCATAGTTGAATGCAGTTAGCACAAACATGTTGTCAAGGAATTATATGGATGTTTGGCTTTGTACATTATAACACACGTTCTCTATAAGTTTTGCTTCTACTCATCATTCCCTTATCATCAATTTGTGCTGCTATTTATCATTAACTAGATAACTATGTCTATAGCAATGTCAAACTATCAGTCATACCGGGCTGTAAATTTTCTTTGTATTAGTAAACTGTCTATTAAACTATTTAGGAACTTTTTTGGGGTCAATTATTACCCTCCTTTCAACATAAATTTCAATACAAGTTTCACTCCTAGCCTTTAAATCCAGCTCCTTTTTAACTACTTCCCACATTGCTCCAATAATCTCTTAGCCTGATCAATAATCTTTTAAAAAATAATGTATTTTTGCCTAAATTTAAAATTATTCCTACCTAAAGGTCTTTGCCATGTACAATTTCCTCTTATTCGTTAAAGCATCCTAGTACCTTGTGTTATAAACTATTGTTCTTGTTAGTTTTTTGCCTACAATATTTTAATCTGTCAAAATTCATTTAATGACAGCTTGAACCTTGACAGAAAAACATAAATTTCATTTACAAACTTTTTAAGTTATAGTGACTTAACATTTACGCTTAACCTTCCATCGGGCGCAGTGAATTCAAAACGCGATCGGGCGCTCACGGAGTTTTTCTCCATAATACAAAATAAAAGCCAAATGAATAAAGAAGCATCTGTTTATTGTCTATTATCATTGTACAAGATATAATATTTTGCTTCAGAAAGTTTTCCTGACTAAAACATTTCAATAAAAATGTAAAAAAATTTACAAACATAACGTCATAAAATAATTGTAAAATATCGTAATAACATTGTGAAAATTAATAAAAAATAACATAAAACATAATCTTATATGATAATATAATTTGTAAATTCATTAATTTAATAAAACAATAGACTCTATAAGATAAATGAAATGAAAGTTATCAAATAAATGTAAAATATGCTATGAATCTAAAAAACAAATACAATACTTGAAAATATTACTAATATTATACTACTACTTATTATACTACTAATATTACACTTACTAAATATTACTTCTTAGGTAAATCGTGTAAAATATTGAAATTGTACGATCAAATAAAAGAAAAATATTATATCAACCTACAAAAATAATAAAATATCATAAATAACTTAGGTACATTATATTGAAATTGTAAGATCAAATACCTATTAGAAACATATGTTATGAAACTTTAAAACTAACTATAAAAATAATAATAAAAATTAAAATCACACAAATAATAACTTACACAACTGTATCACCTGCTTATGTATTCAAGAGTCATGCCCATATGATCAAACATCCGGTAGGGTATCATCAGAGCTTATGTCCATGACATCTTCATCCTCTGAGACACTGCACTGAACACATGATGCAGGTGCAGAATGTTCACGGCACATGAAAAAGTGGCATTTTACACATTTTGTTGTAGACGGCCGATTTTTTCTATAGTCACAGAAGTGGTGGCATCTTCCTTTAGTGACGTCATCAGGAGGTGGAGCAGGGTTTGGTTGTTGCTCTATCTGAAGGTCCATTATTTGACAGATTCTCTTCTTTCTATCTTTTGAGAGATGTCCTACTTGGGTTACTCTTGACTGAACATAATCTTTACATAAGCTCTTTGCCAAATCTTCTATGAAGGTCCTTCTTTCCATGTTTGGTTGGTTAAGATTCTGTTTCAATATAATAAAAGCGTTGAGAGCTCCAATATCTAAAATAGAGTAAAACAATCTCATTGGCCACCGTCTTGTTATTCTAGCTGTGCTGTAGCTTTCTTTGTATTTATCAACCGTATCTACACCTCCTTTACTGCAGTTGTAGAATAAAATTATTTCTGGTTTTCTAAAAGTTGGCGAGTATTCATTCTGATCAACTGTAGCATCGTTATGCATAGACGATAACAGCAGGACATGTTTGTTTTTTTTTTTGCTTTGTATGATACCATCGTACATTCTTTCCTATGTGCAAAGATGGAAGATCCTACAGGTTGTTGCTTTACATCAAGTAATACACTGGGTATTTCTCGTTTATTTGCTCTTATTGTTCCCACTAGCGTCATGCGGTGATCATTCAACAGTTCGAAACACAAGGGAATTGAAGTAAAAAAATTGTCTACAGTGACATTTCAACCGGAGCCAGATAAAGGTTCAATCAAACGTAAAACAACTTCCTTGCTTGAATTTATCACATCAAATGGTCCCTATCGTTGGTCGAACGAACAAACTCATCGTGTTTGAAAATCGCGTACTAAGAAAAATATTTGGTCCAACATTGGAAAATGGAGAATGGAGACGCAAGCATAACCAAGAGATAAGACAGCAGTACAATGACTGTGACATAATAGCAACCGCAAGATCAAGAAGATTGAGATGGGCAGGCCATGTATGGCGTGGAGAACAAGGGACGCTACTGAAGGAAGCTGGATTGGGAAGACCAGTGGGAAGAAGACCTCTAGGTAGACCAAAAAGAAGATGGTGGGATGGGGTTAAGACAGACACCGCAGCACTTGGAACCACAATGGAGGAGGCAGAAAACAGAGAAAGATGGAGAGAGCTTGTTGGTAAGGCCAAATCCCTTCTTGGGCATCGATGGCCTTGGGAGTAAGAGTAAGAGTAAATGGTCCCTCAGGCTGTTTTCCTACATAAACCTCTAGGTTGTACGTATAAAACGTCTTAGCACAAACAAGTACATATACCTTGATTCCATACTTTGCAGGCTTACTCTTCATATATATACACGGAACTTACAGCACCCACGAAAAGATTCCAACATCTCATCGATGGTAACAAACTCACTGACAACAAAGTTTTTTTGGCAGTTGTCCACAAACTGTTCAAATAAGTATCTGATGGCAGCTAGGTTGTCTAGTTCTTCTCTATCTCGACGTGTTAGTACATTGTTAAACCTAATGGACCTGAGCATAAACTTGAACCTTTTGATTGACATTACACTTGGAAAAAATTCAATACCGGTCCCATCTGTAGCCCAAAGATCTTCTAAAATTCTATGAGAATTCTTCATCACACCCGCCATGTATAATAAACCAATCACAGCTCTTATTTCTTGAGCATTTGTAGGGTTTGCGTCTCGTTCTCTAGCATACTTGTTTTTATTCCTTTCTATCCAAATATTAGTATTGTCAACAATTTCTTGAATAATGGGTTCTGTAATAAACATGTCCCATACTTTGATAGGCGTGTTTGCATCTGTGGCTAATCTAGTAACTCTCCCCATCCTCATTCGTAAAATATTTCTGTTTGGAGTTCGCCGTTGAAGATCAGGTTCTACGTCCCATAACAAATCACGACTTTTACTTATATATGCCAGTTTTCCATTGATACGTGGCAGTATATTTTCTGTCAAACGCCTTGATAAGGGTATAGCTTCCAAATCTTCGAAATCAGTGACAATTATAGACTCAGGTAACACATCTTGTTCATTTTCGTCTTCATGATCACGTATCTCATCATTCTCACCAAGTTCTTCATTACGAAGTTCTTCTACACCAATATCATCTAAATTTATATCCTCTTCATCACTATTTGCAAATAGTTCTCTAACAAATGCTCCTGTTGGTCTATGTTCTACATTATGGTTCCCTACATTTTCTTCCCTTTCAACACTGTCCAATAAGCTAGATATTCTGTTCCGTTCTGCAGTATTCATGGTAACAAGTCAATTGAACACAAAACAGGCTAATAAGTAACACAAAACTCACATAAAAAACAAAATAAATATTTACAAAATTATTGGTTTATATATAAACTTTATAGGGCGCACATGGAGAAATTGTCCGGACCATAAAGACGCGAACGGGCGCACGCGGAGAAATGCTCCAGACCTCACGGGAAACGATCCACCACTGAAGCCAAGGACAGTGGAGGGGATGAGACAATACATAATATGTTCCTAGAAGGAGGCTCGTGAAGTATGGCTAGCTACAGGGCTGCAGCTCGCAAACTAGTGTATTTTATTAAGTAAAACGTGTTGACCCGGGGAAAAACTCCGCGATGCGCCCGAAGGAAGGTTAAAGAATTTAGAATGGTAATTTTTCAATGGGATAAGTGTAATTTCTCAAAATATTTTTCAGGCAAATTTATACATTGTGCAGCTGTAAGAACAATGTAGTATGGACTGACAGGTTAAGATCAATATTAGAGGTTACCTTTTTACCATAATTTATATTTTGATTTATGATTTGTAGTTTTATAAATTGTAGTTTTTGGGGAAGTTATATTGTTGTAGTCCGAGAACAAGCTGACCAAAACAAATTTTTCTGTATACAACACAATTTACAAAAATGTGTACACAAAACAAAAATAGAGAATACACACAAACAATTCTAGGATTAAATAATTTATCATTACTTTATGAAAGTATAGCACTTATTGAAGCAACAATTAGTGAACAATAACAATTATTTAGTAACTAGCTGTTTGTGTTCTTGGTACATGATTAAAACATATAAACAGTAATGTTTTAGTTTATTTTAAATGTTAAATTTCAATAAGCATCACTTCTTAGACTATTTCAAAAGTTTTAATTTTATTTATTTTTATCTAACAGCTGATGGTGTCAAATAAATAAAGTAACTCCATTATTATCATTGAAACTTTAAAGGCCACTGGGGTGGAGCCCTTGAGTTAGAAGTAAATGAAGCCATGTCAGAAACCTTCCCAGGAGTGAACTCTACAAGTTCGCAAAGTTTTGTGGCAATTGGATGAATGGTTTAGTAATGCATAATGGACAAACATATATACATTCGTTTATATATATTTGTTAAATTATATATAATATATAGATTGAAAAATGTAACTGCACATAACAAATAGATACTATATTAAAGAAATAAATAATCAATTAGAGATTTTTGCACAAGTTTACATTACAGGTTCTCCATCATCTAACTTAGTTACTACAGCTTTAGTGATATTGAGGAAAGAGTGTTTAGAAGGTGAAGATAAGTATATATTTTTTTAAATTCATAAACTAAAAAAAAAAAAACAACAAAACAGCTTGAACAATAAATGTAAAATAATCATTTTGCATAGATACTTGAAAGTTATCTACATTCTAAGAGGAGGAAGTAGTTAGTAGCCTACTGTTGGTTCAGCCCTGAGACACACAACAAACATGTTTGTGCTTATCCCATCTCTTAACTTGGCATTCTCTGAAACACAATACAAATTGTATTAAACATTCACACACAAATGAATCAAAAAATTTTGTTTTAATTGACTATTTTTGTATACTGCTAATACACGTGTAGTCTGGAAACATTATTTATTTATGTTTCTATATATATTTTTATTTTGGTTATTTTTATCCCAAGTATAAATATTTATTAAAAAATTTGCCTTATATTGTGTTTTTTTAATATTTTAATTTTAAGTGGTGTAATATACATGAACTGGCAATGTCATTATCAGTGCCCCACGTTGTAAGGTATTTATAAATTAATTTTATATTATGTTAATATTTGCTGACCAGATAAATTATCAAATGCCGTTTTGTAATCTTGCATTTCTCTATGATGTGTGTTGTGATACAATGTAGCATGATTTTAATAAAGTAATGCTGTTGGCTATCCTACCTCATGCCACTTCCGGTCTGCTTCGTCATCTAGCCAATACTAAGACAGTGAATAACTGTGTAATAATTTAATTAATGCTCCTGTCTAACGTGTTCTTAATTACAGTAATATTTAAGATACAACACAAGTCAGGAGGATGTACCGCTGAAAAGCTGGGAAATTCCCTAATGCAAAACAAATTATGAAGAAAAAGAAGAAAAAAACACTTCTTTTATCAGCCAAATAAAATATTTACTTGTTATTTTACATTAATTGAATGTTTTATACGTAGTTGTAAGTGATCTGCATGATAAAGCTCAATGTAGTGTATGCTAATCTTCAAACTGCAGTTTCCCCTAAATATTACACTAAATCCTGAAAACATTTTACTGTGTTCAAAACTTCAGCTCACAAATAAAAACCCTCAAAAAAGAAATGCATTCTAAGTTTACAAATAAAATAAAAATTATTGAAATTATTACCTTCCACAATACCATTCAGCTTTACATTTTGAACATCGTTTGGCTGCAGGATCCCCGCAGCCGCTGCATTTAGGAGGTTCTGACTCAATCAGATCTAGAGTAGTGTAGGCCTCAGACAACCTTAGACCAAAATTATATATTGTATATCTTTTAATAAAAGCTACAAAATAAAAGGATGGGGAAAGAAAATTGAAAATCAGATTGAAAATTTAAAATCCAAAAAATAAAACCTACAGTAAAAAGTACGTAAGTATTGATCTCCCGTCAGAGAGGAAAGTCCAAGTTTCACAGCCACCCAACACCTGCTTCTCCGACTGAATGAAGACCTGCTAATCCCCCCTGAAAAAAAATCCAATGAGCTCTTGTTAACTATGTGATTCACAGTTTATAAAATTCGGCTTCACAATCACATGACTGATCATTTGCCATTGCCTACTTGTATCTCCAGTAGTTCCATTTTCCAATATCCATATGACAGTGACTCAACATAGCCCATAAAGTGGTTCAAGGAAGGAACATCCCACTGATGACAGTCATAGGGTCTGATACCAGAAACTTGTTTTAACTATCAAACATATTTTTGTATATGTTATGTTATTACATACAAAAATATACTAAATGTAATTCAGAAGAACCTCAGTAGTTCGACACTTGATACTTAAAGTCCTTCTACTTCACAGCAAAATTAGTTTCTGTGGTAGGCTGTGCATGGTTTAGCTCAGTGTAGAATAAAATCACGTCAAAGTGAATAAAAATTAAAAATTAGTACATTTTGGACATTATGATACTGTACCTTGTAAGTATAGTATTGTAATGTAGACAATATACGTAGACAATATACTTTATTTACATGATCAACAAGAGCAGTACAGAGTCTATTTTATTACAATGTAACATAATACCTTATGAACTTACATAATATCATTAACCTTATGATATCTTACCCTTTTGCAATACTTTGTATTTGATTTGTGTCCAAGTTTCTCATTGAATTTGCCTCTTTGGCAGCAAGTGTTTCCCATTTGTTGGCAAACTTTCTCAACAGCTTATCACGGTACTGAAACATAAAATCATATATAAAATATAAACACCATTATAAGTTGGATTAAACAATGCCTTTAAATACTCTTTCAGAATAAAATAACATTTTTGATATTGAAGATATAATATTATAACATCTATCTTACTTACTCCATCTTGTTTATATTGGCCTTTAATAAATGACCTATATATGGAGTAATAACCTTTTTACATTTTAAAGGAAACATAAATTATTTATTAATGGTTGCTCTGATATACAAACCTCAGAAACTAGTTCCAATATGAGGGGTTTTGACTTGGGTGGTTGGATACTTGCAACAGACAATTGACATAAGAAGTGCTTCAAGACTGCCAAGGGTGATAGCTGATCCAACATTTCATCATGAAGATAACGAATCAACTGCAATAAAAATACATTTTTAAGCAGAAATTAGAGCATTTTTAAAATTTAAAAATTTCTTTAGTTCTATCAGTTTTAACTATATGCAAGTCACTCCCTGAACAGTGTCTGGTCAACAAACAATAAATCAAAGTCACCAAATTGCAGTAGTGACATTTAAATTGTATCTGCTTGGTACTAGAGACTTCTGCTTTGATGTAGTAGATTTCAATTTGAGAAATTCAATTCGTTCAAGAATTTATATGAATTAGTATTATTTTTAGTGTGTCATTTGATTGTAATTACAAACCTGCAAATAAATTTACTATATTTTTACTTTAATAAAACACCATCAGCATAAAAAATAGAAACAGTGGAACTGTCGTTTTATTAGTGGTGATGATCTTTCTGAATAAGTTTTAACTGATAATGGGATTTTAAAATTGACCCTGAAACTGAAGATTTTGATATGTATGGTTTGGTCTAAACACACAAAAGAAACGAGACCAATTAAATATGTAAAAAAAGAACGGTTATTAATTCTTCTTTTAGAAAATTATATGTTCATGGATTTTTTCAACTTCTACTGGATTTAGTGTATCTAGAGGGGAATGAAATAAAGTATATTTTGGGTGACATGTCATAGACTAAGCTTGAAATATGATCTTACATAAACTAAAAATGAGAGCTGGTTATGATTACTGATGTTGATTGCTCCAACAACTAAGCCGTGCCAGTTTATTACCTTCAACTCTCTCTATGACGTGGAGAGGTCGACTAATCTTCAGATTGTACATTCAAGTAGAAAAGAAACACAAATATATTATAAAGTTGTGTACTCTTGGTAACCCTTATAGGCATTTTGTAGTTCATCGTTTTTTGTAGGGTTCTTGATAAATTGGGGTGATAGTAACATACATGGAACATACATACAGCAAACATGGAGGGTTGATGGAGGGCAAACTTAGCAATAGGTATAGTCTTTTTACGGACAATTAATTACTATAATTCTTTGTTTTAAAAGCCTCTGCCAATCTATACAAATTGTATAAATACAATGGGAAGACTGCAGCTTAACGATGGCTCAACAATTAACAAAATAAAAATCTCTCGCAAATGTTCATTTAACACGTTCACGATGTCATACGCCCCTACAGTTACATGAGCACTTTTTTAAATGATGTTGTGTATCCGGTGGGGTACTCATTCATTCAGTGTTGCTTAGGTGTTAAATTTAAGTGCGGCTATCCTGAGGGATTTCAAAATAAAGCAACGGCATCTTACAAAGTTGACGGTATTCTTTGTTTTACTCTATTTAAAACAAAAAGTGGCGGGAACTGAGTGTAATGGCAGAAAAAGAAACAGGTGATGAAGTACAGGTACAATCAACTGCTAGTAAAAGAAAAAGAAATATCTGCTGACATGAGAGTGTGACGTAAAGCATAGTATTCTGTCTGTGAGAAGGCGCATAGGAGAAACTCGTGTACCCCGGCGGGAGTACGGCGTGTAAAAGGAATGTATTACAATAGTCAAACAAATAGTTGCTGTGCATCCGATGGGGTAAAAAAAAAAAAAAAAAAAAAAAAAAAAAAAAAAAAAAAACCAACTTTTTAAAAAAGCTATATTTTTTAATAATTGCTATGTTTATATGATAGTACACTATGTAAAAAAACAAGAAAAATACAACAATTTTTTTTAAAAGTTTGTAGGCAAATGGCTACATCATATTGAAAGTACAGTCAATTCCCATTTATACACGAGATAATAGACACTAGGTAGTACCGTTTTCAGGCTGGTAAAACGTTTATTTACTTGTGTAAATACAGTACGACATTTAATACTGTATACTTTACCACAGTATTTAACAGAGTAATGTACAGTAATTTCTACTTTAATTAATTACACTGTTCACTTTTAAAAATAAAACAGGGAAACATACATTACTTTACATTCGGATTTACATAACACAGTATGTACAGTACACATGAAGCTATTTTTAAGTTACTGTGTACTAGAGGGTAGGTTAGAGTTGTTTTTCCGATGTGTGGTGAAACAAGAACCCGCCTGATTCAGGCAGTTGATCTTACCTAGGAGTGCCGCGCAGGTGGCAGGTGCACTCATGAGTCATCCCAGTTGCCGCTCATATGCCTACTTTGTGAATAGCTCGCATGCAGCTCAGGGATGGAGGAGGGTTGGAGGGAATTGTTGTTTACGTGCTTGCATTGTGACTAAGTCTTATTTCGCAGTTCCTTGACTTGTATTGTAACTTGTGTATTGCGTGTTGTGGTACAGTGATACAGTGTTGAAGTTTGTGCGAAAATACAATTTTTAGAATGTCAAACTAAAGAAAAAGTATATGTTGTCAATTGATGACAAATTGAAACTCATTAATAAAATCGAAAATGGCGCTTCCTGTAAACTGATGTGTGTTGAGTTGACAGTACCAGTGAGTTGACATTGAGAGACATTATTAAACAAAAGGACAAACTTCTCTCATTTGCTTCAATGTCAGAAAGCTTTTCTGCAATGAAGAAAAGAAAAATGATGAAGACCTCGTTTTACACAGATTTAGAGACGGTCTGTAGAGAGATTTTTGGGATTCTGTAAGGTCTTTAAAAAATGTATAGTCATGGAGAAAACTTTTACGAAAGATCAAAGAATGTAAAGAGGAAGCAGCTAAAAATGAAAATGAGTTGATGGAACTTGCAAATTTAGTTAACTCCGTTCCTGAGGGAGAGAATGTAGATCAAGGAAACTTGGAAAAATGGTTAGGCTGACGCTACTGACTCGGGATTTGAGCATTTAACAGATGAGACATCCTACGAAAATGCCGGGAGATGAAAATGATGTTGAAGAAGAAGCAGAGCTTGTACCAAGGGGACGAGAGACTCACGAAGCAGCCTTGACTCACATCAATGAACTTTTAGAATACCTAGAGGACAGAATGACGCACTACTAGCTGAAAAGTTGATGTTGCGTAAAATGCAGTTTCGAATTAAGAAACACGTTTTCAAAACAAAGAAACAGAAGCATTTCACAGATTATTTTAAGAAGGTGTAAATATTGTAAGTACACAGTACATATTGTTAATTAAATACTACTGTACATTACTTAATACAGTAGTGCACAGTAATATTTATTCTTGCTTTTATTAGCCTTTCTTTAACCAGTTAGTGGCTTATCCATGATTCTCCTCATCCGTGGCAGCCACGCCACTCAACTCACGGATAAACGGGAGTCAACTGTATTATACATTCTACAACGTTGTGATCGTGTTAAAAAAACTTTGTACATTCTTGACACAATAAAGATATCCTTATTTGAACGAATGTTTGTATGACGCCCTTTAAAATGACCCCCCCGAGTCTACCATTAAAAAATTGAACTGTATCTTCTAATTTTTAGTATATTGTCAATGAAACAAAAAACTTAGCCAACATTACACAAAGAAACCAATAAGGATTAATTAACCTTTTCAGAATAAAGAATTGTCTTTTAGATTATGACTATTAGTGTAAGGTATTCATCAATTAATTATACGGACAGCCTTGTCAGTATGAAAACAGGTGCCTGCTAAACATTTTATTTTGATAAGTTGATCTTAAACATTCTTAAAACATTTAAAAATTATGTTAAGTGCATTTTGTATAATTTGATTATACAACTGATGGCACCATAAAACTGATGAAAATTGCCTGTTCGGATCTAAGAAAATTAAGATGCGTTTATAACCGAAGAAAACTAAGCATGCAAAGACGTTTATCATTTCTATTTCCTGTAACTTCTGCAACATTCTGAACAGGTGTTTACACTGAGTGCTGCACTAACAGGAGAAAAAATACATTAAAATACATTAAAGTAGTTCACATGCTTAGGTTCTAGGCACATGTTGCAGTCCCTTTTTATTGCCCAAGGCACAATTCATGGCACATACCTTTGACACTGTAGTTTGACACATTCTTAGACCTGGCTTGTCCCAAGCATAATACAGACTATTTCCATTAAGATAACTTGTGCTGGCAGTTATGTTGTTGGACAATTTTAGTTGTGGAATGGGGATAAGAGATATATTTTAGATAACATTCTCTAATTAAAGTCACAATCCAGTTAAAGTACTCCTTTTCCCTCTCAACAAGGTCATCAGGCACATTTTAAGTAATAACAAAAGGAGTTTTTCAAAAATATTTTAAATTCCTACTTCTCTAATAAATCTCATCTTAAAAACCTTTTATGACATTTTTCATCATAAAAGTTGATAATTTTAATTTCATGAATTATGATTTTTATGTAAATAAATTATACACATTAATAAAATAAATAATACTGAAAACACTTAAGTAATTATTCAGTTTTCTATGACATCTACGGCACTGGTGTAACTTTGGGGAATGAGGAGGATAGACCTTCCTTTAGAATAATAATAATAATAATAAAAATATTATTTAAAACTATTGTGGGGTTTGACACATAAAAACAGCATCTGCTTAAAATTAAAGATCATTTCTTAATATTGTCATAGTGAGACTGAGCCACTGACTACCAATGACTGACTAAGGAGTGAGGCGCAACACTCTACCCTCCCTGGACACATCCGGACTTCCCCAAACAATATTCCTAGTTACACCTAATTCATTGCTATACTTTTCTCTATACTGACAAGGATGAAAATGTAATACTTACCTTACAAAGTTGAAGTTTACGGTAGTCATTAAGTTCGTAATGTTGGAGAAAACGCTGGTCCAACAACACTTGCCTCAGGCACAGCCAAGTCTGACCCTCACTCTTGTTGATAGATTCATCACTACTTAACCTTCTCTTCCAGTTACCGTCTAACAACAATATAATAAACAATTAATTGTGTATACTAATTGCTATATTTTCAAAGTATGAAATAATGTTCATTCTTCTCAGTTTGTTAAATGAAATTTCATATGCAATTTAATATAATGGTTCCTTAGCTTATTTTAAGCTTTCTTACTTACTTACAGTAGCTTTCTTTGAAATAAAAGAAAAAAATTGGCAAATTCATGATTTGATATTGCACTATTGCAGTATGTGAACGTGTGAGTTATTACTTCATTGCATCGTAAGAGTGCATTAATTGAGAACTCTCTTGGTAAACACTTAAAATTATATGTTTTGTACGTGACAAAATACTAACATTAAATTTAAGAGGTTATTCATTGGTAAAATGGTATGAATAGAGAGATAAAGTGAAAATATGCATCAGAAGCAATTTATGTAAATTGAATAATTTATTTTTATTTTATTTATTTATTTGTAAGACGCCGATCATAAAGATATGTGCAAATATGGATTTTGAATGTGAGTGATGAGTGTAGATGAGTGAATGCATTCTTTAGAAAGTGTTATTAATTAATAGCCCAATAACAAATGAACAGCCAGTGGTTTCGAAAACCACTTAAAGACACTGAGATATAAAGATATTTTATAGTTTTATCTGTAGGCCTATATTTGTATATGCGCATGCAAGCATATTTCATGTGATGGGATTTTTTGTTTCTGATAATTATTTACTTTGGGCTTTAAATTATTTACTTGATTTTTATATAGTAGCTTGAATATATTAATATTTGTATATATGAGTTTCTTTGTAGGGAGAATCACTAATTTTAGTTTTATTATTTAATTGTAATATTTTGGTAATTTGGTAATGTGTGTGTGTGTGTGTTTAATTTAGTATTTATTACTAGTAATGGATTCCATCAAATATATCTTGCACACAGTTCATGGATAAAGCTTCGGACTGCAGTAACTAAGGTGCTAGGTTTGAATTCCCAAATGAGCTAACAGTCGGTATTCGACATTGTGCTGTGTGAATACTCGTTGAATACTTCAGGCCTGAAAGGTTTCAAGGGGGTACAAGGGATCAGCTACAGGTTCACACACGTAGCTGATCCCTTTCAAAATTTGATATGACTCTGATTGGGATCAAACTGAGAACTTTTAGCTAACGAAGGTGAAATTTAACCAACTACGCTACTGACCAATTAAGTAGAGGACCTGTGGAATAAAAATATAAACAAAAAAGTTTATCACAAACAAAAAAATTTTGGTTTTGTCGGTTTCATTCAATTATGAACAACCAACTAAACTTATTGAGTTTAAATGTTCACAAAGGTAGCTATGCTTAGACTTATATTGCAATTGTAAAATTTACCATTTATTAGTTGGACCTAAAATGAAATAAGTTATACACGAGGTGTGACTAGAAAAAACTTGACAGGCTGAAAATAAAATTTACTTACAAATATTTACAATTTGAAAATTGTGGTTTAAGTGTGATACAGCCATAAGTTAACTAAAATTATATCAGTGCAAACGTCCGGTTAAGCCAGACGTTTACAAATAGCTTTGTAAATAATCAGTAAATGCGTATTTTTCCAAATATATTATATGATTCTGCTCGAGACAAACTGTTCATTCTTTAAAGTATACGAGAAATACCATGTCGTGTTTGGCTTATGCTTTTTAATATCACACAATTTACTAAATTGATTATCTTTATATACTCAACTTGTGGTTGTACTTTTACCCGCAAATTATATTACAATCCAATCACTACGCACACGTATAGTGAGACACAGCACCCGCACCCACAGGATTGCGCTTAAACGACTTCCTACAATCCCACCCTCCTACCCATACATGTATGGTGGTATTGATCCACCCTCCCACCCATACACATTCAGTGGTATTGGCCCACCCTCCCACCCATGTACGTACGTACGGTATGAGTGTGTGTGTGTGTTTGTGTGCGTGCGTGCGTGTGTGTGTGTGTGTGTGTGTGTGTGTGTGTGTGTGTGTGTGTGTGTGTGTGTGTGTGTGTGTGTGTGTGTGAGAGAGAGAGAGAGAGAGAGAGAGAGAGAGAGAGAGAGAGAGAGAGAGAGAGAGAGAGAGAGAGAGAGAGAGAGAGAGAGAGAGAGAGAGAGAGAGAGAGAGAGAGAGAGAGAGAGAGAGAGAGAGAGAGAGAGAGAGAGAGAGAGAGAGAGAGAGAGAGAGAGAGAGAGAGAGAGAGAGAGAGAGAGAGAGAGAGAGAGAGAGAGAGAGAGAGAGAGAGAGAGAGAGAGAGAGAGAGAGAGAGAGAGAGAGAGAGATGCACTGAGTGATGAAGGTGAGATAAAGAACTTTTCTTACCCACTGTGTCATTCTATTTAAACATTCTAATAGAAAGCCTCAGCTACTACTTCTTTAGCAGCAGTGACTATTGGTTGGTTTGATTAACACTACCGAATCAAGCTTAACCAATCTCCTTCCCCTCCTTATTCACTACACTGCTCTATGTGAGTTTTCAACTTGGTTTAGCACTGCTGGAGATCATTTTCTGTAAGCCTGTTCATGACTTCCGTTGCTTTTTCTTTTACTGCTTTAACAGTCTCAAATCTCGTTCCTTTCAATGCTGAATTGACTTTAGGAAACAAAAAAAAGTCACATGGGGCCAAGTCAGGTGAGTATGGTGGATGGTCTCATACGGGAATGTTGTGGTTTGCCAAAATTGTCTTCACTGACAAAGCTTTGTGAGCCGGGGCATTGTCCTGGTGGAGGATCCATGACTTGTTTTTCCACAAATCATTCCGCTTTCTCTGTACTCGCTCACCTAGTGTAGTCAGGACGCTAATGTGGTAATTTTGGTTGACTGTTTGCCCCTCTGGTACCCTATCAATGTGCACAATGCTTTTGATATCAAAAAACACAATCATCACGATCTTGAATTTTAATTTTATCATTCGTGCTTTTTTTTACTGGGAAGAAGTAGGGGATTTGACATTAAAGCATTTGTTATAACATTAAAAATGTTTCACTAGCAGATTTTCCAAGTTTGTAAAGAAATTTAATGTTTACACGTTGTTCTTTCTGGACACTCAACATTTTTCCGATGCAGAGACAAAAGGTTATATGCTTATAACTGACGCTACAGGCGGAATGAGTGCGGGAGAGAGACAAAACTCAAGCAGCGGGTGGAAGGGGAGGCACGTGACCAGCCGTACCATATTCAGCCTTATTGCATTTGTTCTGTGGCTACGGCAATACTAATCCGGTTTCTTTCTAGCCAAACCTCGTAAAAGCCATTTACCACTCATCACTATTTCTCCAAAACTGTACATCCAATTGAACTTTTGTACATAGGTTTATTTTGGCCCCTAGAGGCTTGATGTGTTTTAATCTATACTCTTTGTTACTTAATAATATTATTCATGTAAATACAAATATTACCAGCTGTTTTGTTTTAACAATTACGATTAAATAGTTCTACATTGAAACAACACTCATCTAATGTTTTATTTAATTTTTCAAGTAATTAATTTAGTAAAATATTAATGGCGACGAGGAAAAGAAAGAAATATGACTGAAAAAGAGAATTTACAAAAACTGAAGAAAGCACGAACTATTATTAAAGGATAATTCACGAAAGCTAGAAGATATACAGAAGGTAACCCTACATTAATTGAACTTAATCTTAAACTGAATTCTGTTACAGATTATTGGAAACATTATAAACATATTCAAGATTCTATTGATTCCCTGACTGATGAAAATGATTTGGAAAATGATCAATGCCACTGGACGTGTAAGGGTGGGTCAATACCACAGTATTATTCCTTAAATTATTTATTCTCAGGAAATTACATTTAAATTGTTGCTTACATTTGACCTTAAGTTTACATTATAATTCAAAACATAAATCTATCTAATAAAGTAACATCCCCGTTTTTATATTTCACTTTTTAAATTGAAATTTAATTCGAAAGACAAAATCCCAAACTTGTATCTACTCTAAATTATTTAGTTTAACCAAATTAAATATTTGTTTTACTTCGAAAGTCCTAATGCGTCAACCCATAAGAACTCTGATGGTGACATGTTAATAATCCTCCACAAACTAACACACTTAAAGTAATGTTGGAGTTAAGGTTAGGTTAGGTTAGGTTCACAACCGTACGTGTATGGGTGGGTGGAAGGGTCATCTTAACCGTACGTGTATGGGTGGGTGGGTCATCATGACTGTATGTGTATGGGTGCCCGTCATAAATATTTACTAAGATTTCATTAAAATTGGGATGAAATAAAATGCAAAATAGGAGATTTCATATTTAAAGAGATGAGAGTTGCTATAGTACTACTGACTCCCCATTTTAGAAAAATAAATTTATTTGTAATGTATGATTTTGCACCTCACAAATATCAAACTAGATAAAACAATAAAAATCTGGGTCTAACTAAAAAGAGGAAAATTACGCCAACAGCCATGATGACCATGGTTAGGTTAGGTTAGGTTAGACACCTAAGTACAATGTCATATATATAATGAATTAAAAAATCTTGCTATGCATAAAAAGATTTTCTCAACGCATGTTGAACTTAGAACATATACTGGAGAGACTATTAAACCAAAAGGTGTAACCTTTGTTGAATGCGTATACAAAACACAGAAATTTAATGGAAAACTATATCTTATTGATAAAAAGGTGGATGCAATATTTGGAAGAGACTGGATTAGGGAGGTCAAATTAGATTGGAGTGATGTGCAAAGTTTAAAAGTAGTACAGTCTTCAAATCTAGACAACATATTATGTGAATTTAGTGATGTCTTCAATGGAAACATTGGAGAAATACCTAATTATTTGGGACAGTTTAGACTCGTAGAGGACACTAAACCAATTTTTGTGAAACCAAGGCAGGTTCCATTTTCTCTGAGAACCAAAGTAGAAAACGAACTAAAGAGACTTGAAGAATGTAACATAATAACAAAAGTAGACAATTCTGACTGGGGAACTCCAATTGTACCAGTAGTTAAGCCAAATGGACAGATTAGGATTTGTGCTGACTATAAGGTGACAGTGAACAAAGTAATCAAAGATGAGAACTATCCGATACCTAGAATTGAAGAAATTTACTCTCAGATGAATGGAGGAAAACTATTTTGCACCCTTGATATTAGCAACGCTTACCTCCATATGAAAATTAATGAAGAAAGCGCACTAATGCAAACACTAAGCACGCATAAAGGATTATACAAAGTGAATTGCTTAATGTTTGATGTGAAAGTTGCACCATCACTTTGGCAACAATTTATGGACAAAACGTTGCAAGGAATCTCTGGGGTACAATGCTTTTTTGACGATATCATCATACAAGGTAAATCTGATGAACTGCTATCAAGACTACGCACTGTCCTGCAATGCTTAAGGGATAAAAACCTAAAACTGAACAAAGACAAGTGTAAATTTTTCCAAAGCAGTTTATAGTATCTGGGACATATCATTGATGAAACGGGTCTTCGTAAAACAAATGACAAGGTTTTATCCATAACAACCAGTAAATGACCCGAAAATATCAACGAACTTAGGACATTTCTTGGTCTAGCGAATTACTACAAGTTCATTAAAGATTTAGCGGCAATCCTCCATCCTCTTAACAGACTGCTTCAAAAGAATATTCCCTATGTATGTACTTCTGAATGTGAGGAAAGTTTCAAAAAGGTGAAATCGGAAATAGCAAGTGATAGGGTTCTTGTTTACTACAACCCAGATTTGCCTCTGATACTTGCAACTAATGCATCTCCAGTAGGTCTTGGAGCTGTAATTTCTCATCGTTACAGTGATGGCAGTGAAAGGCGCATAAGTTTCGCTTCCTGCAGTTTGACAAAAACAGAAAAGAACTACAACCAAATAGATAAGGAGGCGACTGGTATTTACTGGGGTTTAACCCTACCAGTACCAACAACGTCTCAGGCGTCGATCGGCACCTGCTTGCCAATACCGTCGACGCCTCTGACGTCGAGTGCATGCCTTTCGTAATTTGCCGTTATTGAGTCATCTATTGGTATGAAACGGTTGTTATAGTACTCAAAATGTGCAGAAAGAAGCATACTTTAATTTGGTACTCTATGACAACAATTTGAGTGAAGCAGCTATTTTTTTCTTTGCTACAACATCAACAGTATTTTTCGTCAGCTGATTTGTGTTATTGTTTGTGTTTACTGCTTGCAAGTCGTTTTGCAATATTTTGAGAATATTCATTGAATAAAGTATATCATATTATACGTAATTTTGAAGTAGATAAACTGTTCTATAGAAAAAACATATCGGTTACCATGGAAACATTTGTTTATTATCACATTTCAGGGGTAAAAAAAAAAAAATTTCAAAAATTTTGCAATTTTTGTTATTTTAATTTTTGAAGTTAAAAAAATTAGATGTTATTTTATTTTTATTCCTTGCTAAATTCTGAAAATAATGATATATAACAACATATAGTTTGATATTTATTAGTAGGTGAAAAAAAATAATCCCAAGACTTACAAAGTGACACAAATCTGGTGTGTATTGCAGGTAAAACCAGATGGTACAGCTAGGGTTAAAAAATTTTTTTCCCTATTGTTATGGACGAAAATTTACCTTGATTACGGACCATAAGCCTTTGGTATCTATATTTAGTCCCATAAAAACGTTACCATCAATTGATATTGATGGCTGATGCCACCAGATTATTTAACTATGCACACTTTTTGTCTGGATTCAACTATGAAATCGAATACAGGAAAACCTCTGATCATGCCAATGTTGACTTCTTATCTCGTTTTTCTACAGAACACACTTCTCTTAATTCTATCGATAGTAGTAGCCGTTTTCAACTAAATCAACTCGACTCATTGCAAAAGGACAGTAAAATCATTTCTAAAGCAACTTCTCAAGACAAATACTTACAATCTATTTTACAAGCCCTTGAAAAATCTGTGGAACGATATGGTTTTCATGACAATGAGGACACTCCAAGATGGATGTATTTTTAAAGGAAGCAGGATACTGATCCCAGAAGCTCTTCATAACATTGTGCTTAAAGAACTACATATCGGACATTTAGGTATGAATAAAATGAAAACCTTAGCGCGGAGTTTTTGCACAAGGAAGTATATTGACAGAGATATCGAACAGATGGTAAAGACCTGTAGACAATGTCGATTGAAACAAAACCTACCACCAAAGGAACAAAACCATCCATGGCTAACTCCTCAAGGACCATGGGAAAGGATACATGTCGACTTTTTGGGACCAATTCAAGGGCAGTGGTATTTCATTGTAGTGGACGCATTTACAAAATGAGTCGAAATAGTTCCTACCAAAGTAATGTATACAGAGTGGTGAGTGAAAGAGCTAAGAAATATGTTTGCTACATTTGGTCTTCCACTTGTACTAGTTTCTGATAATGGAGGCCAATTTACGTCAAGTGTATTTCGAGACTTTCTATCTGTAAATGGTATAATACACAAAACCACAGCACCGTACCACCCTTCATCCAATGGCCAGGTAGAGCAGTATGTTCAAACTGTAAAAAAATCCCTTACATCCATGGAAGAAGAGGGCGGAAAACTAGACCTAAAACTTTACAGACTACTAATGTAACTTAGACAATCTCCAAATTCAACTGGATCAAATTCGTATGACTTAATGTATGGAAGAAAAATAAGAACACACTTAAGCCTAATGTTTCCTAACACAATCAAGATTTATTAATTATGGGGCACAAATCTACAGTGCGAAAAAGTTTTAAAGAGGAGGACAGATTTGTATTACAAGCTCGAGCCTACACAAATTCAAGATGTAAATGGAAATTTCGCACCATTTTACAAAGAGAGAGAGTGCCTTAGTTTACAAAATTAAAATGAATTATGGATGTGTTTGGAAAAGACATGTTGACCAGTTGTTGAAGTGCGAGGTTACTCCAAACAAATGATTCAGAGGGGAGAATTGATGTGTTTTAATTTATAGTCTTTGTTACTTAATAATATTATTCATGTAAATACAAATATTACCAGCTGTTTTGTTTTAACAATTACGATTAAATAGTTCTACATTGAAACAACACTCATCTAATGTTTTATTTAATTTTTCAAGTAATTAATTTAGTAACATATTAAGGCTCACTAAGAAAGGATTTTCCTCTCCGACCGTGGAACTCCGTCCCACTGACCTGCAAAATTCCCATAGTATTCTTATAAAGGTATATTAATTGATTTATTTATTAGATTAACAGCCGTTAAATTAAAAACAAATTGAATAAACTTGTAGTAGGCTAAGCTTTTAAAATTAAAAATTGAGAACAATTGTAAATTATAGATAACATCAGCTGTTCTAAATTGGATATAAATAATTATTAGATACAGTATAAACTGAAGCTTGCTGCACATTTTGACTATAAAATCAAAACTCAATATTATTACCGGTGAAGCGGGCTGGTACGGCTAGTCATATAGTAAAATCACTTAATGTACTCTCCGCAGAAGACCGGAATCAAGCTCTAAGGTTCCTCTAATGTATGCGCCTGGCATGGAACTATGCCATTATAACATGCCTATGGCTGTTGATTTTAGCTATATTTATAACGTTCATTTCAGGTTTTCAAGTTAGTAAAAAAATAACCATAACATTTTTGCCTACATCCTATTCTACCCTAAAATAGTGTTACTTTTGAAAAGTAGGTCCACAACAGATCCCTACCATTCCTTGTTTTTTCAGAAGAGGCACTGTGTTATAACAACGTATATTTTTCTATAGCCTCTCATCTATTGATCTGAAATGAGTAAAGTATATCAAAGAGGACAGAAATCAAAAGAGAAGCAGAATTTATGCTATAGATGGAAAATACAGCTTTTAATACTCACAACAGTAAACGGCCTACAATCCCGACCTGGTTCGAAAAAGTTTTGACATGCTGCACTAGTATTTATAATTTGTAAACAATCTATTAAGAAGTGTGAAGAGTTGTGAATATTGTTTTTATATATTTTAAAAAGTAAAAAACAAAATAAACGATTTAAAACTAACCTCTAATGCTTTGAACAGATTAGTACAATATTCTATAGTTAATTTGGTGCCATAATATGCCTAAGGAAAACTTTCTACAAAGATATTATTTATCGAATAACATATTTTAGCTTATGGGAGTTAATGAAACCTTAAATAAACTTTTGGAAATGGAAAGAAACTTACTTCTGAGTTTTTTTTTTTATTATAATTGTAAAAGTTTATTGGGAGAACGAGGTCAGAGGACAAGGTTGGATACCAACAAGAAAAATTTGTTTACAATATTGATAGTACATAAATACGAGGTGCGGCTAGAAAAAAACCGGACTAGTACTGGTGAAACAATAAAACGAATGCAATAAGGCTGAAAGTCGCGTGGCCTGTCACGTGACTCTCGCTCCGCCTACTGCTCGAGTTTCATCTGCCTCCTGCACTCAGTCTGCCCGTGGCGTCTGTTTTAAGTAGTTGACGTTTTGTCTGTGCGTCGGAAAATGTTGAGTGTACAGAAAGAACAGCGTGTTAACATCAAATTTTGTTTCAAACTAGGAAAATCTGCAAGTGAAACGTTTGTAATGTTACAACAAGTGTACGGCGATGATTGTTTATCGCGAACACAAGTGTTTGAGTGGTTTAAACGATTTAAAGATGGCCGCGAAGACACCAGTGATGACACTCGCACTGGCAGACCATTGTCAGCAAAAACTGATGCAAACATTGAAAAAATCGGTAAATTTGTTCGACAAGATCGCCGTTTAACAGTCAGAGCAGTGTCTGAGTTAACAGGAGTTGACAAGGAAAGTGTTAGGCAGATTCTTCATGAAAGTTTCAACATGAACAAAGTGTGTTCAAAAATGGTTCCAAAGTGTCTCACAACTGAACAGAAGGAACGCCGAAGAATGATTTGTTCTGACATCCTGGAAAACATTGAAAGTGATCCCACCTTCTTACAAAATGTTATTACTTGCGATGAATCGTGGTTTTTTACTTACGATCCCCAAACTAAACGCCAATCGATGCATTGGAAAACTCCTGGTTCTCCACGACAAAAAAAAGCGTGAAAGTCAAAATCGAAATTCAAGGCAATGATGATGTTTTTTTTTTTTGACATCAAAGGGATTGTGCACATTGATTGGGTACCAGAGGGACAAACAGTGAATCAGCATTACTACATTAGTGTCCTGGCTACCCTATGTGAGCGAGTACGGAGAAAACGGAACGATTTGTGGAGAAAAAAGTCATGGATCCTTCACCAAGACAATGCCCCAGCTCACAGTGCATTGTCAGTGAATACGTTTTTGGCAAAACACAACATTCCCATCTTAGATCATCCTCCCTACTCACCTGATTTGGCCCCCTGTGACTTTTTTCTTTTCCCTAAAGTCAAGTCAGCTTTGAAAGGAACTAGATTTGAGACTGTTGAAGCAGTAAAAGAAAAAGCGACGGAAGTAATGTATGGACTTACCGAAAATGATCTGCAGCATTGCTATGAACAGTGGAAAATTCGTATGGAGCGGTGTAGAGACCGAGGAGGAGAGTACATTGAAGGAGATAACATGAAATTGTAAATAATTGTAAATAAATGTTTTTTCCAGCATCAGTCCGGTTTTTTTCTAGCCACACCTCGTATACAGAGACTGGATGCTGAGTTAGGTAAGTGCTGTCTTGCATGTGTCCAGTGAGTGCTGGAATTGGAGTGTTGGTTGCGCAGTCAGGATTGTAAACATTTGTCATAATTACTATTATTTATGAAATCATTTAAGTTATGCTAGCTGAATCAATATTCTAAGGAAAGTGAAATTTAGCAAAGAGACTGTCTAGCATACACAAAACAAAGATTTTAGCATCACCTGAAAAAGACAATAGATAGACAAATTCTTTTAGAATTTTAATGTATCACAACACTACTAAGTCCATAATTGATCACGTTTCATATTTGTCAATGGTATAAATGGGTTTCCTAGTAGCCATATATTTACTTCTGTCCTAAATGTTTTATTATTAAAATTTTTCAGTTTGTTGGGGAGGTAGTTTCATAGTGGCTTCTCCTCACATATCCACTCAATTGTTGCTGTCGGCGTGGACACTACTAGAGAAGTCAGAGGTTTTATGTGGGGTGGTAATTGTTGTACGGATGTTGTGTGGGGAAGAGAACTAAGTATCAGACTTGTCAATTAGCTGAAAATCAGACCAAAGTTACGTGGTTCGGATTCCACATAAAGCTGTAGGTCCCTTAGTTGCCTGGCTATTGAGCTATTAATAAATTGTCCTTTCTGAGAAACAGTTGAACTCAGTTAGTAACCAGATTACACTCATTCTACACTGATATCATCATTTATATTTGCCTTAAAATATGCACAACGTTGAGTCGGGGTCTCATATGTAAGAATATCTTTAAGCGATAAGCAAGTAATTGGTAGTCTGCTGCTCCTGGTGTCATGTTAGTGGATGTTAGTCCTCGTGGCAACAGCAAATGTAACAGCTTCCAGATATACTTGCAAAAGCAGGACGGCAGCTTCCTCTTGGTTTTAGGCTGACAAGTGTTCTAATGGCTCTTTTGTAAATAGTGTGTTCGAATTAATTCAGTTCTATGTATCAGTGAAGTTCTTAGTAATTTTTTGTTTACTTTGACAAAGTGACAGTTGTTATTGAATTAGTTACATCTTCTGAAAGTAAAACAATTATCCTGAGAGGTAGGACGGCACATGATGCCTGTAAAACGTCTCAAAAACATTGCAGCTACAAATAACTTTTCTATAAATAATAATTAAAAGTAAGCAACAAGGTTCACACATGCTGGATAGGGATTTTTTCTGGAAGAAAGAAATATCACTTGTTGTGTGGTTAGCATATCAGTCTTGACGCCGTTAGTTACAGGGATCCGCTTGAAGTTGCAGATTCCCAAATACCACACGATGCTCTGCCAACACCGGGGACAGGAGGTGCAATATTTTCCATCCATTACCCTTGGAAGTGAGACCAGTATTTTAAGTTCTGGAAGCAAGTAGTGTACTACTTGTCCACTGGGATCCCTAAAATAACTACTTATTAATAGATAAAAAATTTAACAACTGCTGGAAAGGATTTTATACATTTTTGTAGAGGGATTGTATCCCCTTTTTTAGCTCGTGTACAGATGAAAAAAAAAAAAAAAAAATCAAAACTGGTGTCCCATAGCATCTGTTGAGATTGGTGGCTAAGTAAGAATAAGTAATAAGTAAGAAACTAGTATTTTCTGAATAATCTCTTGTTTATCAACAAACCTAATATATCATGTTGTTGAAAAGTATCAGTAATAAGGACAAATGAATCCTAAATCTCTTTGAAATGTGTTACAGTTGTCATAGCAATTCAAACAGGCACAAATTCCAAAGCTATTGTAATTAGTACATTTTAACAAAAATTCTATTACTGACCAAAAAACTCGTACAAAATGTATTAACTCTACTCATGGGTGAATTTACGGGGGTGCTCGGGCGTGCGTCACATCCCCAGATTTTCTGGGTGATAATTTTTTTATAGATAAATAAACACGTTTCCTTTCATAATAATTAATCTTATAAATTTTGTTTGAAAAAAATGTTTATTTCTCAAATAAGAATCACATTCGATCTATTGTCAAACAATCTAATACAAGATGGTCTTGCAGAGATACTACTCGGTTGTGGAAGGCCTTTCCAAACATACAATATATTTGAATTTGAATATTTTTACTGCTGATTTGAGGTATACAAGATCATCCAAAGCAAAAGCTTGATTCAATATTGTCCATAGGGTTCATTGTCTGCCTTATGGTTTTCTCTTAAATCCTGAACCTACTTAAAAGTATTAAGCAAGGCTTTGCAGAAAAAAGAAAACGGCATTGTCTCTTGCTCATTATCTATTAAAGGTGTGATTAAAATTTTGGAAGGTTGGAGGAATGAGGAGAAGCGGGACCAAATTTGGAAAAATGTTATTAAATCTGCCAAAGGAAAACTGCATCCCATTCCTGACAGATAGTAGTGATGAGAGTAGATCCACTGATATTAGCTTATCGGAAAGCAGCAGAGGGTTCTGTCTAGTAGACTTGACAGCTATGTTGTTATTACACCAGTTGGACACAGACCTTCAGACACTGTGTCCGCAATACTGATGCCGATGGAAAAAAAGGTCAGCGGCAACAGCTAAAACTAACTTCCGAATAAGTTTTAACTGTCCAGTTTGCTAGAAGAAATGAAAAGAATATTTTCAGTGGACAGTTTAAAACTGGCAACTTCATGTGAACGGTTTTTGTGTTTAAATGTTGAAAAAAGTGTTTTCTTCATAAATAGTTATCCTCTGAGAAGTATCAATGTGAAATCATTGAAAGCAGAAATGCAAATCGGAAATATAGTTAGGCGAGAAAAAGATCACTGACAATATATTAATTAATTTAGAAATCTCACTGAAAAAAAATATTCCAGCTCTAATTGAAATCGGCAATGATAGAACCTACCCTAACTTGTATAAGATGATGTGTATTGAATTTACTTTGTCATCCAACAGCACAATTTGTCAATGGACATTTTCAGTCATGCGAAGAATAAACAGCTGGCTGCATTCGGCAATGAGTGAGGAACGACTATTAGACTATAGTTCTTTTTTCAGAAAGTGATATTGTGAAGGCTATGAACTATGAGAAACATGTAAATTTGTTTCTATGGAAAGATGGACAAAAATAAGATAACTTGGAAAAATATTATTTCTAGACATTAGAAATTTGTTCAATGATGCAGATATTTAATAGCTCAAAAGTAGACTTTTGATTTAAATGTTTTCTTGTGAAGTTTGTATTTTTAATCAATTCACTTAATCATATTGGTTATGTATATTTTAGATTCCTTAATTCTTTACAAACCAACTTCACAAAACAACTAAAATTCAAAGAAAAATTTCAAAAGGGGTTTGTTTTCTAACGGTGATACTCTTAGTCTATTACGTTTAATAATAATACAAATGAAATGGTACTTTTTAACAATTGTAATACACTGTGACATAAAATACAAGAGTGTTATTCTTAAATAAAAATAGGGTACCCATTTAGGCCTAAAAGCGGACCATTTAATTTCGGTTTTTGGTGATTAAATTTGGTATTCAAATAATAACTTCCGGTGAGTTCGCACCCCCAGATATCAAGGCCTAAATCTGCCCATGCCTCTACTTACCGACAAAGTGGTATTTATTCCCATCAAGATCAGATGAAAACCATGGAGACTGAGCCAGGACTTGACAAAGCAGCATTGGTATATCGTGGTTATTATAGAAGCGGGAGGTAATACTCAGAGGCAGCCTAAAAGTGAATAGTTAAATGTAATTAAATGTATAAACAAATACAAGTGACAGAAGTCATCTTAGTTGTTTTATTGTAAGGCCTGTTTATGAGTCACTTTTAAATGCCAATAATATTATCATTCCTTATTTTTCTGATTGGCTATGATATATAGACAATGTTTTTGGAATATTCAATACAAAAAACGAAGAAAAAAATAAAAGGCATTAAAAATCTTTCTTTATGTATTCTACATTACAATTTATAGAAAATATAACAAATTGTGTCTAGCTTCTTAACAAAGTGAACATTGAAAAATAATATATCATTTACTTTTTGCTTGGAATTACAAAAGAATGTAAAAGTGCATTTAGCCTAACATTTTTTATAACTAAGCTGTAAATCAAACTGAATGTGAAAATTAAAGGAAAAAATATCACTAAATTTTAAACAACATTTAATAATTAGGTTGAAAAAGCAATTAGGCCTATCACACATAAAATGTTGATGAATTTATAAACTGTGCTGATAGTTCAGTGGTGTACAATGATCTAAATGTAAAATAAATTAAATACTTTACTATTACATAAAAGGTCTCATTCAGTACAACAAAGGTAAATGTAGTTACTAACTCACCCTCTAGATCAGCTTACAAGACACTTTCTGACAAGGAACAGTAGTGTAGGAGGTGAATCCTGCTTATTGTATATATTCAAGCAAAACAGTAGTTTTAAGACATCAAGTTTACACAAATATTATTAAATTAATGTTACAGTTTTTATTTTGCATTTTGTTCAGAGTTGTGATACAAATAGATTTACTATAGAGAGACGTCATGAAATAAAGTTTAAAACTTTTTTATGTTATTTTTTAATTTTTATTTCATGGAGTCTCTCTACAGTATATATACAGGGTGATTCATGACGTTCTCCCCCCACTTCAACAGCAAATTCTAACACCAAAAATATAGAAAAAATGTTATATAAACATAGATCTGAAAACGCTTCATCAGTGAATTACAGCCTGTAAAACTAATTGGCAAGAATCATGGATAAAGAGTGAAGTAACAGTGTACACAACTTATGGAAAAATAAATTAGTATGGAAATAACATGATTTCTAATGTAATTTGACATGAGAAAGGTAAAGAAATAGGTTTCAGAACGGTATATACAGTAGGTTTTAGGTAATTTGGAGTTAAATGGGCATTGGAGCAAGAAACTCTGTTTTTTCGTTTAGTGTACAATAACTTTGTTAAAAGGCTAATAAAGTCATAAAAATTTCATACATAATTTGTAGAGAATTTGATTCTGAGAAGATTGGTGTAAGCTCAGAAAAAAAAACAATGCATAAATAAGTACAAAAGATTAACTTTATTTAGTATAATATATAAGTAATTTAACAGAAAAATAATTGGTTTGGTCTAACTTTACTCACCTTTTTATAATAAATGTAAAAATAATACTGAGGCCATAATTATTAATGCAATTTAAAGCAAATGTTTGCACTACATTGCTTGTGTCGCTTTCATTAATTTAACCCTATATCTGTGTAAGCGAATCCATAATAAGGGCAATTAATTCTTCCAGAGAATTAACACTTGTTTTTCATTCACCCCCAGACACAATTATCCAATGTGATAGACCTAGCAATATTAGTGGTCAAGATTACAGCCCTCCACGACCTAATATTTTAGTGAATTTATTATGTAAGTTAGCAGTGAGGGCTTAAGAAAAGTGGTGTGGTGTAACATCATGCTGGAAGTACAAGTTTCGTCTGATATGCAAAGGAACATCCTCGAACGTTGCGACAACCCTTCTTGGAGGAAGGTAAAATAAATTTCAGCTTTTAGGCGGCCAGGTAATATTAACGGACCAATTAGCGGATTGTGTAAAACATCACATCAAACATTGGTACTATATCGGTATTGTATTGCATCAGTATTTTCAATTTCATTACAAAATATAAACTTTCATCTAGATACTCTCAACATCGGTGTAATTTTCTATATTATTGTCAATCCATTTCACTGCATGGCCAACTTACCTGGCGGAAATTGAGCTGTAAACTTCTGCTTTTTACACAAATACAAAACACCACACAGAAAAATGTTTGAAACAAAAATTGTAGTTTGTATGATTCTCTACAAGTTTGCGACTTAGAAGATAAAAAATTTCCTCGCTTACTATTTAAGTGTCAAATATTTAAAAAGTAATATTAATCTGATTTTAATGATCTTTGCATTGTACTAAAGATCACTTCTTTGTTTTCAGAACAACGTTAAATAATAATAGTTTTGGTGAGAACTACCAGCGCAGCTGCGGCTTGAGTAACCCCATACCCTAAGCTGATGCCATGCGCAGAACGGTTTCAAACTTGTCCTACTGAATAGCACACATTCCTTACTTACACCATGTTCACATCTATCTATTTTTGTATGTACCGTAATTATGTGAGTCACCAATTGTATAGTTTAACTTCGATCATCTTATCTGTTGAGTTTCGACCCGTTCTGCCACGGACGCCATCACGTTGCCTATTTTAATCATGTTTATGTATGATTACTGTTTTTCAGTATTACTAAAAATGTAAAACCACTGTACATCAAAGTAAAACTATATAGTATTGTAGTAGTGTTTGATTTATTTTTGATTTTATACGAATTAGAACTTTAATAGTAGGCGTAATGGATGGGCAAAAAGTAAACAAAAAAACACTGACTTCATTTTTTTCTCGGAAAACTAAAGAAGACCCAAAACAATTGAACTTGGGGCAACCCCGTGATGATGAATGTGAACATAGTAGTGAAAATAGCAATACTTTTTACGAAAGATATTGAACAAGTGAGTCAAGCAACTCCAAACGGGGCATATTCTAGTGCCTCAAGTACTAGCACCCAGAATGAATGGCCAAGTGTGTGGACTGAAGATATGTGGAAGAAGAAAAAAAGAACGTATTTCTGTGGATTGACTGTAGACAGGGTAAGCTTGGCTGTAAAGTATGTGCTAGTGTATCTCAGTTGGAGGCTCCTAAAAAAAAGAACGTATTTCTGTGGATTGACTGTAGACAGGGTAAGCTTGGCTGTAAAGTATGTGGTAGTGTATCTCAGTTGGAAGCTCATAAAAAAGAATGTATTTCTTTGGATTGACTCTAGACAGGGTAAGCTTGACTGTAAAGTATGTGCTAGTGTATCTCAGTTGGGAGCTCCTAAAAAAGAACGTATTTCTGTGGATTGACTGTAGACAGGGTAAGCTTGGCTGTAAAGTATGTGGTAGTGTATCTCAGTTGGAAGCTCATAAAAAAGAATGTTTTTCTGTGGATTGTCTCTAGACAGGGTAAGCTTGGCTGTAAAGTATGTGCTAGTGTATCTCAGTTGGAGGCTCCTAAAAAAAAGAACGTATTTCTGTGGATTGACTGTAGACAGGGTAAGCTTGGCTGTAAAGTATGTGGTAGTGTATCTCAGTTGGAAGCTCATAAAAAAGAATGTATTTCTTTGGATTGACTCTAGACAGGGTAAGCTTGACTGTAAAGTATGTGCTAGTGTATCTCAGTTGGGAGCTCCTAAAAAAGAACGTATTTCTGTGGATTGACTGTAGACAGGGTAAGCTTGGCTATAAAGTATGTGGTAGTGTATCTCAGTTGGAAGCTCATAAAAAAGAATGTTTTTCTGTGGATTGACTCTAGACAGGTTAAGCTTGGCTGTAAAGTATGTGCTAGTGTATCTCAGTTGGAAGCTCATAAAAAAGAACGTATTTCAGTGGATTGACTGTAGACAGGGTAAGCTTGGCTGTAAAGTATGTGCTAGTGTATCTCAGTTGGAAGCTCCTAAAAAAGAACATATTTCTGTGGATTGACTGTAGACAGGGTAAGCTTGGCTGTAAAGTATGTGGTAGTGTATCTCAGTTGGAAGCTCATAAAAAAGAACGTATTTCTGTGGATTGACTCTAGACAGGGTAAGCTTGACTGTAAAGTATGTGCTAGTGTATCTCAGTTGGGAGCTCTTAAAAAAGAACGTATTTCTGTGGATTGACTGTAGACAGGGTAAGCTTGGCTGTAAAGTATGTGCTAGTGTATCTCAGTTGGGAGCTCCTAAAAAAGAACGTATTTCTGTGAATTGACTGTAGACGGGTAAGCTTGGCTGTGAAGTATGTGCTAGTGTATCTCAGTTGGGAGCTCCTAAAAAAGAACGTATTTCTGTGGATTGACTGTAGACAGGGTAAGCTTGGCTGTAAAGTATGTGCTAGTGTATCTCTTTTGGGAGCTCATAAAAAAGAACATATTTCTCTTTCAAATGAATGGAAAGATTACACTGTAAATTTTTATCGAGGAAACAAATCGTACCAACTTAAGTAATTGTGGAAGAAAATTGTCAAACATAAGCAATCTAAAGCCCATAACTTGTCCCAAAGAATAATTGAAACTTCAGAAAAACAATCCATTCAATCAGTTTGTGCTTTAGTGTGCATTCAATGAACTCATCTTACTGTGACTCAACCAGTGCAGTGTTTAGTCACAACTGCCTATTATATTGCGAAGAATGACGGTTCATACTCTGACTGTTATGGCTTACTTGATCTCCAGAAACTAAATGTAGTTAATATTGGTGTTTCTTTGCATTCTCGTTTTAGTGCTGTTAATATAATAGAACACATATGGAAGGAAATGAAAGCTCACATTGTTAAAAAAATTACTGATGTGTCTGGTAAAATATCTTTTATCATTGATGAATCAACCAGCTTGAGTTCAAAGTCAACCATCATTATTTACATGAAATGTGAAATAAGTAAGGAAGAACCTCCAAATTATTTATTCTTAGATTTGGTTGAAATATTGGATCAAACTTCTGACACTATATTTCAGAGTGTGCTGAAGTGTTTTGAATGAAAATAGTTTTAATGATGATTACCTCAAGCAACACTTAGTTGATTTGACAAGTGATGGAGCAAGTGTTATGTTAGGTAAACAATCTTTCGTTGCTCAAAAGTTTCTAACTCAGTATCCCAATATAATTATTTGGCATTGCATGAACCATCGATAGGAACTCACTCTAGCTGGTGCAACAGACGAAGTGACTGCAGTCAATCATTTCTAAGCTTTCATGGACAAACTCTATTGTGTGTGTAGTAAATCTCCAAAAAATCAGTGGCAGTTGGCGGAATGCGCTAAAGAGCTTGACCAACAAATGAACACAATAGGGAAAATCCTGAGCAAAAGATGGGTAGCAAGTCTTTTAGAACAATTTCATCTGTGTGGTTCGGGCACAGTTGTTTGGTGCCCATTTTACAAAAGCAATGATCAGAGTAGGACTGATTCTGAAAGATTCATGTACAATGGCCTATTTAAGCGCCTCACTTCAAAACAGTTTTTGTTAGACATGGCAATAATGTATGATATACTGTCAGAACTGTGCATACTCTCAGAAGCCTTACAATATAGAAATACTACAATTTTATACGTAGACAAGTTGATAAGGCGATCTATTAGGTTTTTTGAATCTCTCAAAGAAAAATGAAGGCAAATTTAACCTTGTGTATCTCACTGACAACCCAAAGATTGTAAATATTAACCACCAACAGCTCCTGTCAAGTGTAATAAATATTATGAAAATGAGATTATTTGCTACCATATCCAGCCAGGAGACCATAAATCCTGTGAAGGTGGAAGTAAAAGAGACAATTACGGACACTGTTAGACGAGTTAAAGGTCCTGGAACCAAACAACTGGCCTTCAGATTTACCTGTTGGTTATGATGAATTAGAACTTCAAACATTGTGTCACAGGTTTAGGCTTAATTCGTTGAAGGTGAAAAATGCCTTCTGAGATTCACTGACAACATTCGAAATGTGCCTGCACCACTTAGTGAAGTTATTAACTGATTCCATGCAGTTCAGTAGAGTCCGAGCATGGTTTTAGCCTTATGAATTTGATCATAACTCTAATCAGAACATCTCTTTTGATCAGCCATGTATCATCACTTCTTCTTATCAAAATGCATGGACTCCCCATACATATCTGGAATCCAGACCCATATGTAACATCATTGAAATACCATCATCGGTCTGCAGAAGACACTAGAACCCGTGTAGCTCAACAGTCCAAGAAGGAATTGGAGAAGAACAATGTCTATGATCATCTACTGTTAACTGTTATTTGTAAAAACCCAACTCACACCAATTAATTCTTCAATGTTCTTTTACTTTTGAGATACTAATGTGTAAATATTACACTGATTAATTAATTGCTAAGTATGTTAGTAATAATAAATTTTGGATAATCTGAATTGTATATACTATTTTTGCCCTCTCTCTTTGGGTATTGTAGTGTGACCATCATACCACAATATCCAAAGAGAGATGTACTCTTTATATTCATATAAAATATCCGATTTGAGATAAATGTGATGACAAGATCATATTTGTATTGCATATTTTACACGGAAAAGGCTATTTATGCAGTCGGGATGATGAAGTCAATTAGCCAATATGTATTATAAGGTTAAAACTCGATCTCAAACTATACCAGGTGGTAAGTGAAAGCGACATCTACTCTTGTTACACGTATAATTCAAGATTATATTTCAGACTAGAGATGAATTATTATTTGGTTTATCATTCTCCGTCCCTTATGGTATTTTTATGGTTTCAAAGGGGAAAACTCCCATTTTACAAGGCCTTGGGTTTAAAAACAACTTTGGGTGGGCGGACTCCCTTCCAATGGGGTGGGAGTTTCCATACCTCTGATCCCCATAAACGATTATCTTCATGTGCTCCGGCACTGGTAAATTTAGCACTACACCCCTGTCTATCAGAACTATTACTAAATGAAACTTTTAAATTCTGAGTTTTTTTCTTAATTAAGGCAGAACAGATTTGCATTACACCAATCTTCTACTATTTTAGTAACAGAGTTTACATTAAGATCTGCTATTCATATATAAACTACTTTGAATAGCAGTTTACATATGACTAGCACAATTTAATTTCTTAGTATTTAATTTGTAGTATATACTCTGGCAACTCATGGCCTACTTATACAAAGTGTCAGATCATCAGCAAACAGATATCCCTTTGCAGATGGTCCAATCACATTCAGTAAGTCGTTGATATAGATAATAAAAAGAACAGGTCCTAATAAGGAACCCTGTGGTACCTCGTAAGAGACAGGTAAATTCTCTAATTCACTACCATTGAAGTGTACTTTTTGAAATCTGTCACTTAAATATGACCTTATGAGTTCAATGGCAGATACTTGGAACCCATAGTTCAATTTTTTCAAAGGAAACTTATGACACACTGTATCAAAAGCTTTTGATAAGTTAAAGAACTTGGCTTCTGTTATATTTTTGTTTTCTAAAGAATCTGTTCCCAAACACTACTCTATACCAAAACTGACTATTACTGAAGAGATTGTTGCATTCAAAATGCTTTATAATTTGATTATTCAACAATTTTTCAAATGTCTTAGAAACAACAGGAACTAGAGAAATAGGTCTAAAACTATTACTTCTACTGCCTTTTTTTAAAACAGGTACTACTTTTCCATACTTTAAGTTTGCAGGAAATACAGAATATAATATACAACTGTTAATAATATTAGTAAGTACATCACTTATTTAATTTAGACCTAACTTAATTATCACGGAACTTAACCCGTACAATCACTGTTACTAGCTGAAAATTAAAAGAGCATGATGGCTTTGGATATTGACTCAAGTAATCAACTGACCTATTTGTACAACTTTTAGAACTAACATGTTCAATTAGTTCATTAATTTTTTCAATATAAAAACTATTTAAGTTGGGCTTAAGTTGCTTTGAGTGTCTGCAGTCCCTTTGTGGTACTACCCTCTTTCTTTATAACTCTCCATATACCTCTGCTCTTATTATTACTTGAGCTTATGAATTTATCATTTTGATTTCGTCTAATTTCTTTCAATAAAATTCTAAATCTCTTTTTGTACTGATTTTGCACAGCCTTTGCTGAATTTAGTCCTGTACTGATATAAATATCATACAACAAATCACATTTTTCTTTTATCTTACTCAACTCAGCATAGTGGACCTTATATGGCTTGGGAGGATTTGGCTTAGACTTGCACTCTCGGAATGGAAAAGTATTATCAATAATAGAACCTATAATGTTAAGAAAGTAATTTACCTTAAAATCTATTGATTCATTAGCATAGATTGGATACCAGTCAGTCTCACTAATTACATTTTGAAACATAAGAATATTTTCTTCGTTCATTTGACGTACTGAGTAATTATTTACTTTTAAAGGATTACCGGTAGGCATACTCTTTTCTGAGGATGACCGGAGTGAGCAGTGCAAAGCCCAGTGGTCCGAAAACCAGGTTTTAATTATATTATTATAGTACATATCTGATTCAACATTACTAAATATATAATCTAGGCAAGTTCCTTCATTTGGAGAGTTGGGCCTAGTTGTCTGGTCATGAGCCATTCTTAATTCATATGCAGTGAAACGATTTTTTTAGATCTTTTACCTAGGTATCACTATTATTCAAAAAATTTACATTAAAGTCACCACAGAAAATTTGTATAGCTTTAAATTTACAAAAACATTAAGATACAGCTTAATCTATTAATAAACAAATAAAAGTCCTTATTCTTAGAACTTAGGCTTAAGCGGCCGGTGTCATAACTAGAATCTACAGTTTCCGGTGACAACCGCGTCAAGGTACTATCTACAATATTTACAAGATGACCAGACGTTTCGCCCATACTGTGATGTGGCATCCTCAGTGGTTTCTCTAAGACTTGTTACTTTAAAAAGTCCTTATTAATACTGCCAGGCCTATACACTGACCAAACTATGGTTGGCCTAGTTTTATTTTCTATCAATTTCGCAGATACTTCAAATACCATTTCTATTGACATATTATATACAGTCGGCAGATTTCTATAAGAAACATTTTCTTTAACATAAATTAAGCAACCACCATGTTGTCTACTATGCCTACAATAATAACTTGCAGTAGAGTAACATTAATACCATATAAATCAGTTTCATTAGGCTCTAACCATGTTTCAACAATGGAAGCTACATTAACATTATATGCCTTTAAATACTCTTCAATCGTATGCGTTTTATTTCTAAGACACTGGACATTCCAATGAACAAATATTTAAGTTATTTTGATGCTCATTATTGAACTCATTACCTACATACCAGCATACAATTTTTTTTTTTTTTTTTTTTTTTTTTTTGCTGATTTAGAACAGATTTTGGCTCAACTAGGTTTTGGTCTAATGTTATTTTAAAAAAAGGCTTTTGTTTCTAACCTATTCAAATGTAAACCATGAGAAATGCTATACCTATTACCTAAATCTACATACCTTCCTTACATTACTAAACTATTTACAGCTCTTCTTGATTATTTTGTTTGCCTTTTCAACTTCCTTATTCAACAAGACCAAGGTGGAAGATCATTTCGATGAGGCAAAGAGAACAATAACACATTACTATTTATAGTGGACAGTAACCTTTTTCTGAGCCCTGATACAAGATTCTTTGTTTCATTCTTTGCAACATCATTGGTGCCTGCCAAGAAGACCAACACATCTCCAGATCCCATCGAAGAAGTATCTATACAGTCTGATGTGACGTCTTCAAATTGAGCATTAGGTTTGAGAATGCTTTTTATATATACTAGCTGTTTTAACGATAATGTATCTATGTAGGTGTATATAAAAACTGTATGTATGTATACTTGCGGCCCTGCCCGTAGATTATTTTGAGAAAGGTAAAAAGGCTCGTCATGAAATCCTAGTGAGAAACCCTGCTCTAGAGGCAAATGGCGTAATGAGACCTGTTCAATTATAATTAAATTCTAAACGATCTTAAAACTTAATAGTGATTTAATTTAGTAAAATATTTTCTAACCATTATTTATAAATTATGGATTCCAACATATTTCTAAGTTCATATCAGCAGATATTACAATTATGAGCTCATGAATATAAACATTATTAAAAACTTACAGTTCAAAATTTTCTGCGATGAATCTCAGTACACAGACAGACATAAGAGCCAAAGTATGAACAACGTTTGATTCATAGTGAGACAGCTCCTCCTCAGACGACATACTACTCAACTTCTCATGGACAACTTGAGGCACCTTCCTGCCACATAAGTGTTTGATATCAAATAAGTACTTAGTTTAAAGTATTCAAATAAATAAAAGCATTGAGACTAAATAAGTGTTGAATTTTTTTTTCAAAAAATGCAGATTTTTTTTACAAAGACACCCTTGAGTCCCACATAAACATCTTTGGAGAAAGCACACTCCTTATCTTCAAGCCTTTTCCTAATCTAAACCACTGCGTATTTCTTTACAGAGTTTTTTACTCTGGTTTCACTTATCCTATACATCTTCTTTTAGTTCTATGTATGGTTCTTCTATTCCTATTTCCCTTTAACTTTGCTAAACTGCTATTCTACTGACATAATCATATACCTTCTTTACATGTATAAATATTAAAATCAGCTTCTTATTATACTCCCAATGTTTTTCATTAAGCTGTCTGGTGGGTAGAATATGAACAAATAACTTCTTCCAGGTCTAAAGCCGTACTGTTCCTCTTAACTGAGAGCTTCTTCAACTATATCTTTTCTTCTGTTAAAAACTAACTTCTCAAATAACGTTGAGTGAACAAATTAATGCTGAGTGAATGATTGGCGGACTCAGAGTCTACACTTATGACAAATAATCAATATTATATAAAAACTAATTATATCTAATGGCTATTGTTCATAGTACGTTATCCCGCACCCTTCATAAACACATTAATTAGTTAGGAATTAAAATGTGTACTATTTAATGGCGTCAATGAGAGCATAAACATAGTCGTACACTGCAAATGGTGCGGCTACGTGCACGTTACTCCGTACTTTGCAATCACGAGGCCACAACAATAGTTTTTAGAAGCGGATTCACAGTTTGCAAGCGTTACTTGGTATTACGGTTTAACTCTTAAAATTGTATCGACAATTTTCTGAAAAATCTTAATAATAAAAATTAAATCAAAGTCTCCGGAATTATAACAGCCTTATCTGATCACGATGCACAAATGCTAGAACTTTTACAAATTCATGTAAAAACTACACAACATTTAACATTTGCTGGAAGAAAATTTTCAATTGACAATATGGTGCTTTTCAAATCTCTCTTGGAAAAAGAAGACTGGCTTCCAGTCTTCTGTTCTCCAATTAATGAGAAGTATGATTGTTTTGATAGAATCTTTCAGTACTATTTCAATCTCTGTTTTCCCCTTGTGCAAATTAAAAAAAGAAATAAACAACAGACGTGGATCACAGAAAATTTAAAAGATGAAAAAAATGAAATTATACGTCTTAATAAATTGTTAAAGTTGATAAAATCTGATAGCCTTAAAAATGAAATTAAGAATAAAACTAAACAATACAACTCAAAACTATTAAATTGTAAACAAAATTATTTTGATACCAAAATTAAAAATTCTGAAAATATCAGCAAAACAGCATGGCAAATTATAAATAATGAAACAAAAAATAATAGCTATAAATGTGAAGGGAATCTTGTCTTAAAAACAAAAGATTCATCTATAAGTGATCCATCTCTCATTGCAAACTCCTTTAATGATTATTTTATAAATGTGACAGATGCACTGTTAAAAGACCTTCCTTCATATATATTTCAGTCAAAATTAGAGAACAACAACACGAATTTTCCCAAATTTCAATGTCCACCTTTGTGTGAAGTAGAGTTAAATCAAATTTTCGATTCACTAAAAAATAAATCAAGTAGTGGGTATGATGGAGTGCCTGTGAAATTGTTAAAATTTTCAAAATCCTCTTTAATTAAACCATTAATACACTTAGTAAATTCTTCTTTAATTACTGGCATATTTCCTGACAAATTAAAAATTTCAAAGGTCATTCCTGTCTACAAAAAAGACACCGTAACAGATATTCAAAATTATCGTCCGATTTCAATTTTGCCATCCGTTTCAAAAATCTTTGAAAAAACCATGTATAACAGATTAGTCAAACATCTAGAAGAAAATAATCTGTATGACAAGGAACAACATGGTTTTAGAAAAAACAAATCTACCATAACCGCACTAGTAGAATTCACTGAATCGGTAATAGAATCAATTGACAAAAATGAAAATGTAACAGGAATATTCATGGACCTATCAAAGGCTTTTGATAGCATATCTCATGAAATTTTACTTAAAAAATTACAAAATCTTGGTATCAATAATATTCACCTAAGATGGTTTGAGTCATATCTATCTATAAGAAAACAATATGTTGAAATATCACACACAAAAAATAATAGATTACAAAAATTTCAATCTAAAACCCAAATAGTAAAAAATGGGGTACCCCAGGGGTCAATCTTAGGTCTTTTACTATTTATATGTTATATAAAGGACATGCCAAACTGCCTCAGTGATCTTGAAAATGCCAAAAACCAGCTGTGCCTATTTGCTGATGACTCAAATCTTATTACATCTGCAAAAACAGAAGCTGAATTAGAAGTAACCGCATTTCTGGAACTCTCAAAATTAGAACATTTTTTCATCGACAACAAATTAATTCTAAATACCGATAAAACTAATTTTATTTCTTTTAGTACAAAACAAGATAGAAAACGTTCAAATCCCAATATAGTAATAAACAATTCTAGTTTGGATCAAGTTTCTTACACGAAATTTCTCGGTCTAACCATAGACAACAACCTTAGCTGGAATCTACATATTGAACAGATTATTAAGCGAATCAATTCTGGGCTTTATGCAATCAAAAGACTCTCTTATCTATGCAGTTTGTCAGTATTAAAGATTGTTTACCATGCCCACATCCAATCCCACATTGCATATGGGATAGGAGTGTATGGAGGAACCACGAAAGAAAACTTCTATAAAATTCTAATTCTACAAAAGAAAGCACTACGAATAATGCTAAAAATGAATAAGGATGAGTCAGTAAAAAATATTTTTACTGAACTTAATATTTTAACAGTGCATAGTCTTTATATTTTAGAATGTGTTATGTATGTTAAGACCCACCAATCAAAATTCAAGATTCATTGTGAAAACCACCCTTATAATACTAGGAATAAGAATGAATTAATAATACCTAAACATAATTTAGAATTTTATAAAAAAAACTTCTTATGCAGGAATAAAATTTCTTAAATCAGTTCCAAAAAATATAACCGAAATTGAAGATATTAAGAAATTTAAAAACATGTTGAAAGATTATTTAGTGCAGAAAGCTTTTTATACTTTTGAAGAATTTTATCTATCAAAATGATGTAGACTAAAATAAAACCCTCTGATGTAACTTAGTTGTAGTGACGCTATTTATTGTACCATGTACATATTGTAAATAAAGATATTTTGACTTTGACTCATGTGTACTGAAGAGTTAATGAGTTACTACATAATGTTTTTATTATTGGAAAAGGAAGAAAATAATTAAAATATGAAGAACTAGAATGAGTAGATAGGGTAAATGGCAAGATATTGAGGGGGTGGAGTGATATCATTAGGCTAAACGAATTGGTCTAAACTTAGTAAGAAAATTGAACCATTACTTAATTATTTGTGATCGTTTATTTAGTCTGTATTGATCCAAGCTATTTTTCAAAATTACAGGAAGGCCTGGTAATGACCGCAGGAATGTGAGATGCTTAGGTTTAATAAAATGACAATGTTATAACAACAAAGGATTAGGCTTTTCCTGGCCCACTTGGAGCCTGAGCTTTAATCTGGCAAAAACTGTAACCATTTTATTAATTAGTTAATTTTTAATAAATCAGATATTGCCTCAGTGTACCCAGGCTTGTTGATGTAACTGTTTTTAGTTGACCTTGATAGAGATGAAATATAACATGAAATATTGCTCTGGGTTTCTTTGATGATTTTACATCTTTGTAAGGGAAATTGCTAATGTTTTTTTACTATCTCAAAAACAAAATTATTAAAGAAGGTATAAATAAAAATGTTTCCCAACCAAAAAAGTTACTTTTCAGCTGAAAGCTGGCTTTCATAGCCACTTAGTCACAATAAACTTTGTGGCTAGAAATGGATAACAAACTGACCTAGATTACTTTAGGAACTTTGAGAAGTACACTAGTCGACAGTACTGGAGTTATTGACTGCCATGGCTAGCCAGACAGGATTGAGAACTAGCATATTTTAGTGATAGATGAGGCTGGAAACTAGTATAGGTTAGTGACAGACGAGATTGGGAACTAGCATATGTTAGTGATAGACAAGATTGGAAACTGGCATATGTTAGTGAGAGACGAGATTGGGAACTAGCATATGTTAGTGACAGACGAGAATGGGAACTAGCATATTTTAATGATAGACGAGATTGGGAACGAGCAAATGTTAGGGAGTGATGAAATTGGGAAGTAGCATTTGTTAATAATACACAAGATTGGGAACAAGCATATTTTAGTGATAAACGAAATTCGGAACAAGCATATGTTAGTCAGAGACAAATTGGGACCTAGCATGCGCTAGTGACAGACGAGATTGGGAACTTGCATATTTTAGAGAGTGACGAAATTGAGAACTAGTATATGTTAGTGATACACGAGATTGGGAACTAGCACATGTTAATGATACACTAGATTGGGAACTAGCATATTTTAGTGATAGATGAGATTGGAAACTAGCATGTGTTAGTGATACACAAGATTGGGAACTAGCATAAGTTAGTGACAGACGAGAATGGGAACTAGCATATCCTAATGACAGACAAGATTGGAAACTAGCATATTTTAGTGATACATGAGATTGGAAACTAGCATGTGTTAAGTGATACACAAGATTGGGAACTAGCATATGTTAGTGACAGACGAGAATGGGAACTAGCATATGTTAGTGACAGACGAGATTGGGAACTAGCAGATGTTATTGAGAGACGAGATTGGAAACTAGCATATATTAGTGATACATGAGATGGTGAAATAGTATATTTTAGTGATATATGAAATTGAAAACTAGCATATGTTAGTGATACACGAGATGGAGAACTAGCATATGTTAGTGACAGACGAGAATGGGAACTAGCATCTTTTAGTGATAGACGAGATTGGGAACTAGCATATGTTAATGAGACGAGATTGGGAACTAGCGTATGTTAGTGATACTAGACGAGATTCGGAACAAGCATATGTTAGTCAGAGACAAATTGGGACCTAGCATGAGCTAGTGACAGACGAGATTTGGAACTTGCATATCTTAATGACAGACGAGATTGTGAACTAGCATATTTTAGGGAGTGACGAAATTGAGAACTAGCATATGTTAGTGATACATGAGATTGGGAACTAGCATATATTAGTGATAGATGATATTCGGAACAAGCATATGTTGATGAGAGACTAGATTGGGTTCTAGCATGTGCTTGTGACAGCGAGATTGGGAACTAGCATATCCTAATGACAGACAAGATTGGAAACTAGCATATTTTAATGATAGATGAGATTCGGAACTAGCATATGGTAGTGAGAGACGAGATTGAGAAGTAGTCTATATGTTAGTGAAACACGAGATTGGGAACTAGCATATATTAGTAATAGTCGATATTCAGACCAAGCATATGCTAGTAATGATTGGGATTGGATACTAGAATTCAATAATAGTGTTGTGTAATCACTTTTTGCATCTGACTTAATTAATAAAAATTATATAACTTGTGGCTGGCTGGATTGTTGTTTAGGATTAAGTGTTGAGTTATTTGTGCTAATAATTCAATCCTAACAACTACCAGATTAGCTTAGATTTGATCCAATTTGCTTGTTTAAAAAAAGAAGTTCTTGCATCAGTTATCATTGTTATATTAGAATTACTTTCATTGAAGAATTAAAGTAAAAATAAAATAAATAATATATTTTATTATCTGTTACTACTACTATATTTTTTATAACCATGTAGTTACCTATTTATTATTTGGAGTATGTTTTGAACACAGTAATCCAAGAGTTCTACAGCTGCGTCCTGCAGACTCTCGATACAATCAGAGTGGAATGCCAGAGACTCCAACAGACCAAATGCTGTAGTCTCATGGTATAGCTGGAAACATATTGTAGATAACTAACTGCAAACATTTCCTAGTTGTCATTAGTGTAAACAGGAAATTCCTTAGTATTAGAGGAGTTCCAGAACAACTAACTTAGACATTAATTATAACTAAGTGTGCAAAAATTTGGGCTAATAATTAATGGCACTTTCTAAGGACTAGTTGGCCTTAGTTTATAACAATGACTACATTCGCTCATCACACTCATTTCACCCATATCTTAATGATCAGCATCTTATGAATGAATAAAAAATAAATAGTTTTAAAATACAGTACTGAATTTTTGTAGCAAATTATGGATCAATACTGTTGACTATAGGGTTACTAGTAGTTAAGCTTATGATATACTTAATTCATAATCAAAAGAAAGAATTTCAATGTTTATACCTGTTTAATTTACCATTTTGGTATATCTCCTATCTCCTCTGGTTTCCATATATATTTGACAAACAGTTAAAACATAATGGGGTGAAATGAAAAATGGATGACTACTGTAAATAAAATTTGACAAATCATGAGGTTAGGACTGCACTTGTACCAGATCAATAAGGTTTAAGGGAGGAATTAAAATATAACAAATTCCTGAAACAAAATTGTCTCCATAAAATAAGTTCTGATATAATCAATGGCAGAAAGCATCTAACAAAACTTAAGGTTTAAGGAAGCAATTAATATATAACAAATTCCTTAAATAAAATTGCCTCCATAAAATAAGTTCTGATATAATCAATGGCAGAAAGCATCTAACAAAACTTAAGGTTTAAGGAAGCAATTAATATATAACAAATTCCTTAAATAAAAATGCCTCCATAAAATACGTTCTGATATATTCTGGTTCTGTAATATAGAGGAGGTTAGATCTTCCATGATGTTAAACAAAGGAAGGTTGTAAGTAGGCCTACGGTTTTATTCCCATTTGATTGTAGAGCTCCGCTCTACTGGACACGTTTCATTAGTTTTCTAATACAGTCATTTTATTTATTTAATTGATATTCAGCTGTTAAACAAAAACAAATGAAATGAACATGTTTAAATAGGCTAAGTAATATCATCGGGTGTTTATAGCTTACTAATAATTAGGTAGTAACGTGAGTGAGACACTGTAAATAAATTTAATATTGTGATTTTACGTTATACAGTTAACCTACTACTATTTGTATTCAAAAGTCAGAGGGCGAGGCCAAAGGCCGAGATGTAATGAGCGCAGCGAATGACGGAGATGTCACGCAAAGAGTGCAGGTGTGTCCCCTAGTAAATATAAAATGCGTGAATGAGTAACAACCTGCACAAGTTTGTACAACACCTGTTGTAGTCATCCTAGAAGATGAAAAAAATGCGTTAAGAAGCTCGTGGTAGTTTCAACAACTTTACTTGTAGTCATCCTAGAACATGAAAAAAATGCGTTAAGAAGCTCGTGGTAGTTTCAACAACTTTACTTGCTGATTCATAAAAGACTTCATTTTCATTTAAACTACGGAAGAAAGGAAGCAAGAATACATGAAGGTTTGATAAAAATTACAGACTCAGCGTTTGCCAATAAATTAACAATGAGATACGACTTAAAGTTCAAGAGTGGGCAAGGTTTGTGCGGGGTGATCGGTCTGGGTCGGTGTGGGCGAACGTCAGACGGAGGTGAACGCATTCTCAACGCTAGCTGATCTTTAAACCGGTCATTTTACTGGCTAAGGCATAATATTTGGAACTAAGGTAAGCGCTAATTTCCTAACGTGGCTCGGAGATCGGATATCTACAGTTCATCACTGGTGTGAACCACACTATGTAAAGTATGTATAAACTAAATGTATCATGTGATATAAGTTCTGTGATGGCTAATGGCATAAAGGATCTAACAAAATAAAACTGTTACATAGTTTATTAATTAACAATATGTTTTATATATCAGCAGAAATTCAAAGTGAACTTCACAAAACATAAATTTACTATAATATAAGTAGAAAATGTACAAATATTATGGTGATCGATTTCTAAATGAATAACTCGACTTTTATATAAATAACTTGACAAAACTCATTTCTGATAGGAAGGAAAGGATTAATTTGACATGTCCTTACAATTGCAACAAGAAGTATTGCTAAATTATACCTTTTTACTAGAGTTGGTCTTTATGGAACGTTACACAGTGTAAAGGCAATTGACAAGCATTGTCATTAGATATTTATTTGGGCCTCTTGGAATTGATGGCTGCAAGGCACGGCACTGGCTAACAGTAGGCCTATGAATGGTGTAATTTTGTTTTATTTTATTAAGTTAATGTCTTTTTCATATACGTTTCTTTAACTCTCCAAATATTTGATTTTATTTTGTTTTAAATTGTACAGTGAAATTTTGTTTTTATTGTCGATATATCTACTCAGGACCGGCCACAAAGACCAGAAAAGATCGACTTGCCGACATCATGGGCAGGGGAAAAAAATCTCCGCTAGATCTTTGTGAGGTAATTATCTATTATAACTAGTATAATGTGATTGGAAACTAAACTAAAAGAAAATAGGTTATGAATTTTGGTAAACTCAGCTCTTATTTTACATTATACTTTGTGCAAGAATGAAAATAACATGTCAAGAAAAATTGTGCACAGACTGCTGAGAGGGTGATGCTTAGTGCTAGGTGACAAGCAGACAGCGGATGTGTTACTTGGAGGTTGTTCGAAGCGTTGACCTTGGCGTGACCTGATGAATATACTGGAAGTATTATAAAGTGAGCAAGAGCAGAAGCTTTGAAAATTGTGTTATATTTGCCGAAGAGTATATAATACATACAAGTTTTTATACTTTCAAAGTATATACTCTTTCAGCAAGTTACCAAGGGCTGCGCCATGCACTAAGTAACTTAATTAACAATCCTTGTCTCAAGGAGTCTTCCCTTAAAAAATGAAAACATTCAAAGTTTACCCTTTACATAAAAAAGATAACAAGCATGGACTACAACATTTCATACCTATATCCCTAGTGCCTTGCATAATATTTTCTAAAGTTTTAGAGAACATTGTAGCAGTTCTGAAAAGGCTTCTGAATCACATGTTAACTTAAAACCTTACATACTACCTTCACTTTTCTGCTATGAAAAATGCTATACAATGAAAGAGTTTGCACTGTTCTTACCCAGAAAAAATTCAAAATGCTTACCTGTTTGCATAGTTCAGATTTTTATTTTACTGAAGCAGTATCATTTAGTTTAAATAACACTTAATTAAATATTTCAAATAAAAATTAAATTATGTACAAAAAGTATTAAATGTATTTTTTGGTGTATACTATAGTTTCCTTAGAAAAAGGTAGTAAATTTGAGCTTTGTTGAAAATTCGTGATTTAAAAAAAAATAGTTCCTACCATTTAAGTATGATTAAAAGAAGCTAAAAACTTAAACCCTTACATAATATTTACCTTTACTTTCCTGTTAGCAAAATAGATAAAACATTTTATTTGGCCCTTTCATAACTTAGACAAAATTCAAAATGACTGACGAGAAAGAACTTACTTGTTTGCACAGCTGAGGTTTGTGTTTTACTCAAGATGTAATATTTAGTTTAAATAACATCAAATGGAATATTTATATTGACAATTAAAATTTTTACAAACAATTTAATATACCTTTTTCCGGTATATTCTATCATTTCCTCACAAAAAGTTGGTAAAGTTGAGTTTTCTCGAAAACATAATTTTATGTAATAGTTTCTTACATTTAAGCATGAATAAAATAAGTGGGAAACTATAAATCTTACAGACTATTTAACCTCTTTTATTTATATTTCACCTCTCAGGTGGAGATGCTATGAGATATAGCTCCTCCAAAAATAAGACGTCAGGAGGCACTACTGAAAGAATTCAATAAAATCTTGAATGCCCCACACCTCCCCATTACCCAGGATCTCCCACGTAAGAACGGTAGCTTAAAATCTCGAAACCCACCTCTACGTACTGCCTTCCAGTTGAGCAGATCAAATTTCTTTCCCAATACTAGCTGGGTCATAACGTGGAACAGTTTTAATGGACAAAATAAGTTCCTTATCAACGATCCATCTGTACCTGTAAGTGGGATGAACCTTCCTTGTAGGGAGTGGACATTATTGAATCGGTTCCAAACTGGAATGGGTTGATGTAACTTGGTGTAACTACTGGAAATACAAATAGGTATTAACACAATCAGTTATGTGATTGTGAGAAGTCCATCCAAACAATGGATCACATAGTTTTAGAGTGCTCCTTGCGCTGTTTTACGAAGGACTTATCAACCATTCCATTTAAAGTGAGCCCAAATAAGAAAAAAAATGTTTATTTTCCAATAATATAAATAGGAAATTTGGAAAGATAGAAAGTTATAATTTCACGCCATATGTACATTTTTTATGTTTTAATTGATTTTTATGAATAAAAAGTAATTTTTGTCTCTAGGCTATAACCAGATTTTAAATCAGTTGTTAATAGTGTTTTTTGCTGTCAATTATCTGAATTGTTGATCACCTGTTTCCCTCCAATAGCAGTTTTTGAAGTTAAGAGTGCTTTCATAGTTGTGCTCCAGAAGAGTGGATTCTTTAAGGTAAGTTTTAAATGGAAAAAAATACCAATTAGTAACTAGAGTTGACTGGTCACACCCGGAACCAAAAATATCAAAAAGTTTGTGTAAATCATATAATTGAAATAGTACACTTGATTTTTTGAGAGGGAAGTGATTATTTTGGACTGCTTAATTTTATGTGTATCTTGAAGTATTGACTATTTGCAAATAATACAGGTTCCGGGTGTGACTTTTCATTGTGTTTCGGTTGTGACCAATGATTGTACACGCCTGTTTTTATAGCATCGAATTGTTTTGTTGTGTCACAGTACATGTAGGCCTAGGCCTAAACTCTCTTTAAAAAATATAGATTTATATCATCACTTAGTACAAATAGAAATATTTTATTTCTGGCATTTTTAAAACAAATATTATAAAAGTGTAATGCTTCTCTTTCAATGTGTTGTTTTATTTATTTTTATAGAAATGAAATGTGAATTTAAATTGAACTTAAATAAATACTAAATATGCCTATTTAAGTTAATCAGATCAGTATATATGGATTATTAAATAATTAAATATTTCTAACTGTGAATGTAGTTTAGTCTTTTATTGGCCCAAGGCATTGGAAGGTAAATTTTAAATTGATTGAATTGTAATTTTTATTTCTTCTTATATTAATAAAGTCATCAGTTGAATCCTTACATAATACTGTTTATTTTCAAGTCACACTATGGCTCCAATTTCAAAAGCTACAAAGAGCAGAAATGATATAAAAGAAAATAATGGTGTTGGGAGACCATCAAAAGAGTGGTTTGGGATGCAATTCGTTCAAGAATGTTCTAATTTGATTCTGGGAAGTCCTTCTACAATTGTGCATCATCACAGTGTAAAGGTATAAAGTTCTTAAGATTTATGTTCCTAAGACTGATGTCTCAGCAAATGAAGAAATGTTGAACAGTCTGTGGTTAAAACTGAGTCCCATTGTAGGAATTCAGGCACATCATTTTTTTGGCAGCACTGATGACCAGTCAATATTAATCCGAAAAACAGTAAAATCACTAGCAGAAAAAAGAAAACTCGTAAGTGAAGAAACCGTTGAGGGTTGACTTTTTGTTGATGATGTATAGACTGACTCAGAGCCTGAAGAAGTTATAGATGAAAGTGCATATTGATGCAATAAAACTGAAACCAGGTGTATTCCTTTTAAATAGTCTTACTAGCAAAACGAAGAATAAGAGGAAATACCTTGCTATTTGTCAGTATTAGGTTTCTCAATTTAATTATGTGCAAGTGACTTTTTTAAAACCATTTGGTTACTCCCTGAACCAATTCATCATTGGTGGGAATAAGGATTATGGCATTCTGTTGACAGAGATTCTTTATATTATGTCTAACCCATATATGGATAAAATTGGATCAAAACTTGTTTATAAATTTAAAGGAAACATTCCATTGTATAAAGACAGTGATTTAAATGTCACACCATATCTCTAATATTTTTTGTGAAAATGTTAAGATTGTATATTTAATAAAATAAAATGATTACAAAACATTATATTTTAAATATAATTTAAAATCCCAAACAAACTATATATCATCCCCATTTATTCAAATTATAGTTATCATCCTTGTTAATAAATTTTCACAAAATCACCAATAAATAAAATTTTTTTCGAGGCCTTTCGCCAGCAAAGCTGGCATCATCAGGCAACACAAATTTATATTTGGTTATAAATTTGGTGAAAGGCCTCGAAAAAAAAAGTGTTATTTATTGGTGATTTTGTGAAAATTTATTAACAACGAAGAATACCAATATTAACTCAATCTGAAATTTACAAGTTATCATCCTATTTGAAAATAAAATTTCAATCTTATACTTGTGATTGAGACCAGAATGTGTAAGTAGGTCACACCCGGAACATAACAATGTCACACCCGGATCTCAATACAAATTTTCTAATTTATGAAATGGTTTTTCAGTATCTTACAATTACTCTAGAATATTACAAATATATTCTAAATTTACTGGTATTAGTTTAGTTATTTAATGTTTAATCAGCTCACAGAGTTTTAAAGTTAAAGCAGTCAACGTCTTCAGGAGTAGCTTGTCTAAGTCACACCCAGAACCATAGTTTTTTTACGAATTACAAAAGTTGGTAGATGTTTATTAATTAAAAGTCAATTTATAAATTGCTTTCCATAATGGCTAAGCAGAGGTATAGTATATTATGTTGCAGTTCAATTATTTTTCTATAAAATTAAATGCTCTCAAGTCACACCCGGAACCAATGGAACGGCTGTCATCTAACATAAATAGAATCAGTGAGGCATTTCTTAAATTGCTTGATGTAGGTGGATGTAGCTTTGTAACAGGAGATCATTTGCTGTTTATTTATTTTTAAATGTTATTATAATATAATGACTTTTGAACTTTTTCCAAGTATAAAATTCATAATTTTAAATAAATAAAAAAAAAAATGGTACCTTCCAAAAAACCATACCGGAGGTATATTGTGATGATTGAGGTTGGTTTCAGTGCATATATATATACTTCTCGAAACAAACAAAATTCAAAATATTGATATGAAAATGCTGTCTTTCATGTTCTCCTGAGATAATTGTTTTGTGTACTTGCAATATTTTGTTTGGAAGACATCAAATGGTGTTGTTAAATTCACAATAATGTTAACTACAAGAATGGTTATATACTTCTATGATGTATATACATTAGTTCCCTCACAAGAAGTTGGTTAAGTTGAGTTTTTGTAAAAAAATTAGATTTTTAAAATATATCTCCCATTTAAGCATCTTTTAAACAAGCTCGAAACTTAAAAACCTGCACACTATTTACGTTTACCACTCTGTTGACCAGCTCCCGTGATCAAATTCGGCAGTATCCCACCAAAAACTTAGGGTAGACCCTCCTCCGTTGATCATGTTGGGAGTCCCCTGTGATCAACTTGAGAGTAATCACCCATTATCATCTTGGGTAGCCCCCATGGTCAACTTGACTAGAACCCCGTGATCAACTTAGGTAGCCCCCTTGATCAAATAGGGTAGCCGACCGTCAACCACTTAGGCCCACCGTCATGATCTTGGATTTCCCCGTGATCAACTCGGAAACCCCTTGGTGATCATCTTTGGTAGCCATCCATTACAATATTGGAAATGGTTATATTCCTTTATGCCGTATAAACTACTTTTACTTCACAAAAAATCGGTAAAGTTGAGCTTTTTTGTTAAAAACATGTGATCATTTAGAATATATCCATTTCTGCTTGATTCATTGATTAAAATAAGCTGGATACTTAAAACCTTGCACACTATTTACGTCGACCTGTCCATTTACCAGCCCTTGTGATCAACATTGGTGGCATACAGTCATCAACTTAGGCAACCCCCTCTGTGATCAAATTGGGCAGACCTCCATTACCAACTTGCGTAGCTTCCGTGATCATGTTAGGAACCCCCTGTGATCAACTTGGTTAATCATCCATGATCACATGATCATCTTCGATAGCACACATGATCAATTAGATTAACCGGCCGTCAACCATTTAGGTAACCCCCATGATGATCTTTTATAGTCCCCCGTGATCCACTTTTGTAACCACCCATAATAATCTTATGTAGCCTGTGATCAATTTGAAAAGCTCCTGGTAATCAACTTAGGTTGCCACCTGTTATCATATTGGAAAGCACCAATGATCAGCCGTAGGTACCCCCACGTGATCAACTTAAGGTGCTGCCTATGATACACTTGTGTAGCCTCCGTAATCATCTTGGGTAGCCTCTCTCGATCAACTTATGTAGACTCCATAATCAACTAGGGTAGCCAACCGTCATTCTAGAAATGTACCTTCTATTTACATTTTTGAAGTTATTTCATATGTTAAAGAACAACGTCTTGTAAAGGACCATCAACATTCCTACAATACTAGAAATAAAAATTTCAATCCTTCCATTTCTCATAGATTAAAACAGTTTGAAGGAAACCCAAGTATATTGGCCTCAAGCTGCTCTCCCAATTACCATCTAGACTAGCTGAGATTCTTGACCTAAAAAAATTTAAACATGACCTCAAAAAGGTTCTTAATCGAACAGTGCTGTTACTGGATACCTGCCTACCTAACCTAGCCTTTCCAAATCCTATTGACTGGTACCATGTCGCAGTGTGGTCAACTCAAGACGACGTGGGAGTAAGTAAGACTACAGATTCAAAACTTGACCACTCTTGATTTTGATTGTGTTATACGCTATTTTGCATAAATATAAGCAAGAAAAACTATGCTGTAACATACTACTTGTACTGTGAAATATAATGTAAATAACAGCATATTTACGAGAAAGAAAATATTACTTGCTAAAAGTGATTTTTATTTATTTCCTTCCTTAATAAATGATAATAATAGGTGTTGTACGCGCTCCTGTTAATAAATTATCTTACTCAATTTTCTGGTATTTTGTGGTGGATGAGGTGCCTACTTGAGTCTTTATCTCTGGGGCCATGCTCAGCTCTGGGCGACCCTGAACTAACGTACATTAAATAACTATTAACATTTGTATTAATGGTTTATTTTAAATTATAAAAGTATTAGTTTTATTGATATTCATATTGACCATTGTGTTTTATGTTATGGTTAGTCTAGGAAAGAGCTTTGTAGTTCTAATCTCAACCATTATTCGATTTGTGAACAGTTTTTTCCAACTAGTTCAATTTTCATTTAATTTAAATCCCTTGGTTTTTAATAAGCATGACACACACAAATTACTTCAAAGAGAGTACCTATATTTAAATAGTTTCAGTGCTGGATTAATGACATGTAGACTAAACCTATTTCTGATACTAACGCTTAATTGAAAAGATAATTTCAGCTGGCCAGCTACAAACTGTTCCCGCTATATACCATAATTGGCAACAGCAACAGATTGAAAATTGTTAAAAAAGTTCTTATGTGTGAAACGGTTTTTATCCACCAGTATGCCAATTTTTGTTGTAAAAATTAAATTTTTGATTTCTTCAATAACATTAGATCAAATCGAATTGGGACTATAATTAAGTTATATAGCGTGATTTGTTGATAGCACTTACCATCACAAAAATTGGGAAAACCGTTTCCTTTTTGATTTCCATTTTGGACAGCTGAGGGAATACATTGTGTCTCCAAACAGACAAGGTGATGGCTTCATATACTAGCACTTTCATCTGAAAACATCATTAGCCTAAAGTAAAACGTGATAAGTCTTTAAGTTAGCTATGCAATAGCCACATTGATACAATTTATTTTTCCATGTATAGTTTTAAAATAAACTATTTTAGAAATTCTGAAATATCACTGCTACAGTAATAATAATAATAATCTTTATTTGTTATATTGATTTTTACAAATCATCAACAATGTCATTTATATACAGCAAAACGCTATGTCACATAAATATTGTAAGATAAAAATAAAGATACAAAATATTGTGCAATAAGCTAAAAATAGTTTTTTAATTAGCATAATACATGTTGGTATATATACTACCACATTGTATATTAGTATATTTGTGCATTTTGTGCTTATATTGTAATAAATTTGTGTTGTGTGACGTTTACTTGTACTGAATAAGCTAAAATTAAACTAAGGTGATGTCCTCCAATGACAACTATGCAAAGTCAAAAGGCAATGTTGGTCATATTTAAAAATTTCTCAACATCATACAAGGGGTGCTCCAGTAACCAACCAAAGAGTCGTGTTTTAAATATTTTAACGAGATATTTAGTAACCATGGGTTGTAGGATGTCGTACACTTTTAAAGCCATTACGACATGACTATTTAAGGATTTAGATAGAAGGTGATAATTTATTTTAATGTTATGTCATCCGTGTTTTAGCTATGAGTATTACTGTGGAATTTAGTGTATTCAGGTTTATCCATAATGTACATTAGCAGATCAAAAATATATAAATTGATCACAATCAAGACTTGTATTTTTTTTTTTTAATAGTGATTGACAATGGTCGAACACTTTAAATTTAGTTATTATTCCTATAGATTTTTTTTATTAATAAAATATTCCGTATTTTATTGCAGTTGCCCCAAAGAATCACACAGTATCTTAAAATACTTTGAAAATATGCAATTCGCAGGTAAGCATCAGGTGCTACATCAACCAATCTTTTGAGAAGATATGTTACTCGAGATAATCTTTTTTGAATATATTCTATATGGGATTCCACAACAGGTTATAATCTAAGTAAATACTAAAAATTTTATTGAGTTGATATTTTTATCACCTAAAAGAGCACTGGGTCTAGGCTGTAGATAAGACATTTTTTGTTTGTTCAGTATTTAACAAATATCTGTTAGAGATAAACCAATTAGATGATAGATTAAGTGTTTCTTCAGTTAACAATTTAAGATCATGTATGTCTGTATGAGAGTTAAAAAAAGTGGTGTCATCAGCATATAAAGTTACATTTGATTGTACTGAATTAGGCAAATCATTGATATAGGGGTCCCAACACCGATCCTTGAGGAGCCCCCCACTCTATTACGATTTCTTTAGACCACTTATTATTGAGAAATACTTTTTGTCTCCGATTTGTTAAATATGATTAAAAAAACACACTCCTAAAACCCCATACAATTAACTTCTTTATAAGTATTTTATGATCAACGGAATCAAAAGCTCTGCTCAGGTCACAGAAAGTAGCTTGAGCAAGGCATTTCCCCTCAAACGCACAGACAATCTTCCTAAAAAGACTGTCTAAGGCACCAATGGTAGAACTTCCTCTTCGAAATCCAAACTGTGCCTTGCTAAAAAAATCATTCTGCTCCAAATAAGAACTCAATTGATTGTAAGCGAGTATTTCAATTAATTTGGATATTGTTGGAATAATCAATATCGGCCTATAGCTTTTTGGCTGATCCTTCGCCCCGTCTTGTAAATTGGGCACACCTAGGAAATCTTTAGTTGGTCTGGAAATACACCCTGTTCAAACAAACATGTTATTTACACATAAAGTAAAGAGATCCACTAAGCCATCAGCAATCCTCTAAAACATATTATTAAAATATTATTATCTTTAAAAGGGGTAACGGCATTGATTTTACTACATAAAGAGATACTCCATCCATATAGGAGAGTTGTGGTGAGGCCCCAAAACTGTTTTGAGGCCCCACGCTGCGCTGCGCAAGCCATAGGGAATAGTCCCTCTCTCTCTCTCTCTCTTGCATGCTCTTCTGTCTCTCTCTCTCACTTCCCTCCTCCCAACCCATTCCCCCATTCTCCAGTCAGACCGTCCTTCCCCTCTACAGGCCTCACAAGCAATGCCGCTCCGCTACGATAATTATTTGTTTCCTTTACTTCATTCTGACTACTTTTATCTGGATTCTTGTTTTATGTTTATTAGCATCTCTTTAGAACAGGGATACTCATTACGTGGCCCCTGTAGGGTATCCTCGCATGTAGCCCTCAACACAATTTTTTACAGCCCTTAAAATGTTTTAGAACTGCAATGATTTATTAGTGACAAACATTTTGGTAATTTTATAAACCAACAAAAATGCTCAGAATGGGTTGTCTTTGTTATAATGCACTAAATACTAAATTAATAGCAGAGAACAGATGAAATACAAGTTATAAAACATAAGAAAAGCTGTATGTATATGTACTTGTGGCCCTTAGATCATTTTGAGAAAAGTAACAAGGCTCTTCATGAAATCCTAGTGAGGAACCCTGCTTTAGAATAATATTAATACTGAGTTGATACTATCTTAATAAAAATCTCTGTGACACATACTGAATTAAGTAATATTTATAATTAAAAAACGTTAAACGTCGTGTTTATTTGTAAATAGGCACACATAAATAAGGCAACCATCTTATCGGCAATGCTAGTGATAATTCCTGCTAATTTAGGTATACATTTTTAAGTTCTGTGGCCCATCCGGAACAATATTTATTTAGTGAATTTTAATTATTCATTAGGTGATTAAATTGACTGTTGTACATCAATTACTAAATACTTCACATTCAATAAGTCTAGTTGATTTTTTTCAAAAAATTGTTTTCATTTATAATTAATGACTCAGTTTATAAATGTAATCTGAAAATATTCTATCAATATATGAAATGATGGAATGATAAAATAACTTAAAAATTTAAATTATTTATTTATTTGACAAAATAAATATTGAAATAGGCCTAATATAATACTGTATTTATAAAGAAAAAGACTGGATAAAACATAAATCTGTACGTTTTATGATACACGGTTATATAAAATTAACAAAAAAATCATTAATTTAATTATATATAATATTGTATAAGATAAAAATAGCTTTTACCTTATGGCCCAATTGAGACAATCTGTGTACAAAATTATTTTTCATTTTATTAAAAAGTCCTGTTATATTATTATTTTCTCTGGCATCGAATTTAAATTTATTAAAATATAATTTGGTTCCAAGTAAGTGCTTTATTGTTTTTGAAATATTTCATTAACTCTATGTTCGGTAAACATATCTGGCCAAACGTATCTAATCAAAATATAAAAAATGTTCTTACTGTCCGTATTGTGTAAGGATAGTAATAATAATAATAAATAATAAGAATATATTTATTTTCTCGAAATATATACATAAAATACATATAATTACATTTAAACATAAAAAGGTTTCTTCTTAATTGCTCTGTTAACAAAATAAAACTTATACTACTAGAACAAAACCTTTCATAAATTACATATTTCAAGAAAATACTAGGACCTCCTAAGGCAATGCCTGTTTTAGAGGTTCCTTCTTTTCAAATAAATCTTAAAATGCGCAAAAGCAAATAATATTAATTTAAAATAAAATATCCCAATTCTTCAAAATATAAACACTAATATAAAAACATAAATAGCTTAAACCTTAACTCTAAATTTAATGTTATGCTAACCCTAACAGTATAGCTATATAATACAATAATAGGAACAAAATAAAAATGAAACAATTTATGACAAACCAAGTATGTATACTTTACTATGTTATCTGAATTAAATATATGATACAGTGAATAAGTATTAACAAGGTATTAAAATTTATACGATTTAATGAATAATCAAAATATGTTTGAAAGTGTATTGCTTTAAACTTGAATATTTACAAGGTAATCTATACTTTCTTGCTTTAATAACAAATTTTTTACTTTGTTGGAAAATAATTTTATATTTTTCAAATTTTGCAGAACAATTGGTATTGAGTTAAAAATTTTTGGTCCCAGAAATAAATAACTTTTTGTATAGAAAGTGAGATTTGGTTTGGGAACCATAAATACATCCTTTTTTCTTAGCTTAACTTTATATATTTCGATAATTTCAGGCAAATTTCTCTTCATTACATAGTACATTTTTAAAACTTTATGAACAGACATATATTTTAATGGTAAAATCTGTTGTTTTAAAAATAAATGATATGATGCTTCCATTGTTGCTTTCTTACAAATTATTCGAATAAACCTTTTTTCTTGTATAAATATGTGCCTAATATTTGATTCATAAGTCCCACCCCAACAAAAGAGCCCGTAATTTATTCTACTATGTACAAGGGAAAAATATATTACTCTCAATGTTTGTTCACAACAGATATTTTTTAGGAAATAAAAATATCTTAATGTTTTATTAAGTTTATTTTTTAAATCTTGAACATGCACTTTCCAATTAAGCTCTTCATCAAGAAAAATTCCCAAATATTTAATATTGTCTGCCTGCCCAATAACAGCACACTCCGTACAGCATGTCTTACTACATATGCATTTTGTACAATTGTATATAATTTCATTTGTAAAGAAGACTCTTTGTCTTAAACTGAAATTAATAAATTTAGTTTTTTTCCGGACTTAACAACATATGGTTGTCAGAGAACCACCACTGTAGTGCTTGAAAATCGAAATTCATAGCTTCCTCAATGTCATTCCAATTATCTTTCACATAACATAAAGCAGTGTCATCCGCAAAGGATGTTAGTTCACCATAAAATTTTGCATTACACAGATCATTTATGTAGATTAAAAATAATAATGCACCTAAAACTGACCCCTGTGGTACGCCATATTTTACTATACCCAAACAACTAAATGAATTTTTAATTTTGACACACTGCTTTCTATTTTCTAAATAAATTTTAAACCAATCAAAAACCACCCCTCTTATACCACATTTATATAGTTTTTTCAAAAGTATACCATGATCAACACAATCAAAAGCTTTTTTATATCCAAGAAACTTGCACTTACTTTTTTGTTCATATTTATCCCATTATAAACATTAATTATACAATTGTGAAGGGCAAGTTCAGTGTTTAACCCCTGTCTAAAACCAAACTGTGAAGAACTAAAAAACCTGATTTTTTCAAGATACTTGACTAATTTTTTTTCATCAATTTCTCATAGATCTTGGAGAATGAAGAAAGCAGAGAAATTGGCCGGAAATTGTTACAATCCTGCCTTGAACCATTTTTGTGTAGTGGAATTACTACTGCTACTTTAAGTTTTTCTGGAAAAATACCCCTTTCAAAACTCTTATTTACTAAAAATAACAATATGTCAATAATTTTAGGGTACACTTTTTTAATTAGTGATGAGCTAATATTGTCAATACCTGGTGATATTTTATTTTATAACTTTTATCAAATCTTCTTTACATACATGATCTACAAACATGGATTCTAGATATTGTTTACTTATAAAAGATTTCTTAAAATTTAATGAATAAAAATTATCTGGCTGTACTCTTTTTATATTTAATCTATCAACTACAGTAAGAAAAAAATCATTAAATTCATTAGCTACAGCAATTGGATCATTAATCAAGTCTCCGTTAATATTTAAACTTATTTCAGATCGATTCTTTGCCTTTTGACCAGTTACTTCATTTACTATCCTCCATGTAGCTCTAGAATCACCATTACAATTTTCAAAACACCTTTTATAATAAGATTCTTTTATTTCTCTTATTTGTGTTTGCAGTTTATTTCTATATTTTTTAAAGTATGCTTTTAACTTTCCATTAAAAGGATGTATTTTTAACTTCTGATAAATTTTATTCTTAATTTTTATTTTCATGCAAATAAAATTATTCATCCAAGGATTGATTTTTTTAGTTTATTTTTATTTTCTAATATATTTACTTTACTTTGATTTATTATATTTTGAAAAGCGTCAAAAAATATGTCAAAGGCAATTAAAGGATCCTGCTGAGCATAAACATCTAACTAGTACGTTTGATCAAGAAGAGAGGCCAGTTTGATGTAGTCCATGAGATAAGCAGAAGGTTCAGAATGTTCCGGTTGTAGTCTACTTGGCTCAAGGTCACGCATACACACTGTGACAACTGTCAGCACATGGTCGGTTACGTTTGCCTCAACAATCAAAACCTCCACATCTATTTTATCTCTGTTTGCAATTCTTGCAAAGACATGATCAATACAAGATAACGTGTTCTCTGTAATTCTTGTTGGCTCTTTAGAAAGACATTCTAAACCATTCCTTGATAACAATGTATTGTATTCGTCTGTAATTATATTGGAATCCAAAATATTAATATTCATATCTCCTATTAAAAACAAGTTCTTTTTAATATTAAAAATGTTTCTATCTTCAAGACAATTTTCTAATTCAGTTAAAAACATACTTTTGCTTATACTATGCAATCTATAAATAGCAATAAAAGTAAAATAATGCTTATATATTTTAATTTCTAATTTGAGTACGTCAGCTGATTGAAAATTCAATGGACAACAATCAATTACTACTTCCATTGTTGATTTTACATAGATCTTTATCCCCCCTGATCTAAAATTCTCATTTGCCTTTATAAAACTTACATAGTTAGGAATTTCATAGCTAAATGTTTCATGTTGCGATATCCATATTTCAGAAAGAATTATTATATCCGGAAACAAATTTCTAGTAGTTAATTCACTAAGAAACAGTCAAAATTGCTTCTCAGGCTACGAATATTTTGGTTTACTATATTAAAGTTAAAATTGTTACTATTGTTTAATGTAATAATAATAATAAATCGTTTATTTCCGCAATTAAGTACAATGTGAACAAAACAATATTTTCTTGGAAAAAGTAAATAACTACCAACATCCAGTAACTGGTAGTTATAATACAAATAATAGATAAAATAAAGTCAATTTAGGTGAGTCTTCTTATAAATCCACTTCACTGAAGCGTCCACTGTGAAGCGTGTGTAAAATAATACAAAAGTAATCTACATAAATAAGCTATTAAAAGTATATACACATTATAAGTTTTATTGCAAAGTAAATTAACAAACTATAGATGTAAGTGTGCTGATATCTGTAATATCAATTAACCACTTTTTTTTTGGCATTTTTGAAAATAAATTAAACCTGTTTATTTGTTTAATTTCTTGTGGTAACAAGTTGAAACACTTTGGGCCTAAATACAAAAATGTTTTAGAAAAAAATACTTTATTGACCCGAGGTCTGATAGAATGTTGTTGTGTTCTACTTCTTGTTTGATAGAAGAAATTGACTGTACCAGTGTTACCACTCATCCTGTAAAACCTTTGAAGAACTTTGAAAATAAACATATTTTTTTACTGGTAATATTTTAAGTTGCTTAAATAGTTGTTCAGTGTGATCTTTTGGTTTTCTAAATAAAATTATACGAATAAAATACTTTTGTGTAACAAAAATCTTATTTAATAAATAATCATGAGTTCCGCCCCAAAACTCGATTCCGTATCGCAAACGAGAATCTACAAGTGCAAAATATAACGTCCCTAAAATGGAAGCATCGCATATATTCCTCAGAAAATAAAATGTTCTAATAGATTTTCTTAACTCTGCATGAAGTTTACTTATATGTACTTTCCAACTCACTTTACTATTCAGCCAAATCCCCAAATATTTTACTTCTAATTTTTTTCACAATTACAGTGGTTTACGTCTAAGCATGAAAATGAATTATATTTATAATTATAGTCAAAAGAAAAGCCAAATAAATCAAAATTTAGAATTTTAGTCTTTGAAACATTAACAGTCATTGCATTACTGTTACACCATGTCCGCAACAAAAAGAAATCATGTGCAATGGAGGTTTTAATTTCTTCCCAACTATCAAATGAATAAAAAAAAAGCTACGTCATCCGCAAAAGCTGTTATTTGTCCATAAAAAGGTTGCCCTAAAAGATCATTTATAAATAAAGAGAACAGATCAGCTGATAGTACCGATCCCTGCGGAATCCCAATACTATTGCAGCTTTCATCGCTTAAACAATTTTTTACTTTAACTTGTTGTCTTCTACCATTTAGAAATAACCTAAACCAGTCAGCAGCCACACCACGAATCCCAGCAGCTTCCAGCTTAGCTAACAGCAGGTCATGTCTGACCGTCGAAGGCTTTTTTGAAATCAATGAACAGTCCTGATACTTTTCTATTACAATTTAAATTATTGTAAACACTAGTCATAAAATCCCTGACTGCATCCTCAGTGCTTTTACCTTTTTTTGAAGCCACATTGTCTATCAGAAAGAGATTTATTAGTTTCAAAGTAATTTAAAACTCTGCTACGCATCAACTTTTCAAATAATTTAGAAAAAACTGAAGTTAGGGTAATTGGCCTGAAGTGCTCAACTAATTCAGAGCTGCCATGTTTATGTACGTGCCTATGTTTAGTTCGTATTTTATCTTAGAACTTAGGCTTAAGCAGCTGGTGTCATAACTAGAATCTACATTTTCCAGTGGCAACCATGTCAAGGTACTATCTACAATATTTACAAGATAACCAGACGTTTTGCCCATACTGTGATGTGGCATCCTCAGAGAAATCACTGAGGATGCAATATCACAGTATGGGCGAAACGTCTGGCTATCTTGTAAATATTGTAGATAGTACCTTGACGCGGTTGTCACCGGAAAATGTAGATTCTAGTTCGTATTTTACATTCAATGTCCGTGTCCGTACCGTACAACGAAAAAACTGGGTTAATGTCCGTATTTTTCATTCTATTAATATTAAAAGTATATATTTTAAATATTTACTATTATAAAAAATACAAACATGTATTACTTTGGGCAATCGTCAATCGATAGTCTCACATACTATGCTCTATTATTACTCCCATACACCTCCCTCCCCTTAAAAAAAGAATTTTTTCAACTCTTGAAATTGGCCGAAAATTCCTGTGAAAATTTCGAAAGAGTTGTTGGAGTTTGCTCTTTCTCTACTCAGTCCTTCGGCACCAGTTGGACGAGTTTTATTCTAATGAAAAATTGCTGGTAACCCGATCGAATTAGACTGTCAGTGGAGAATGGCAAAGCTGTTTTGAGCATCAAAGTTAACAATGATATGTAATATAGTACTTAAAAATTAATATATTGAGAAAAATGTGATGATTTCAGCCTTCAGCCAGTATTATAACTAGCACAAGAGATGCCTGAACAATTTATTGAATTCCGCCGAGTTAACTTAAACAAGATGAATGACTTTTTAAAAGAAAAAATTAACTGTCTAATAATATTGCATTATACTGTAATCTTAAATTAAAATATAGTTGTGGTATTACGAGCATATGTAAGTCGTTAATTATTTTCCCCAATTGACAACCTGAATCGCATATAATAAAATTCATAAAAGCCACTTTACAAATAACACCCCCTCCCACCAGACCCCAAGTATATCCGGTGTCTGTATTTTACTGTGAAAATGTATGGCAACACTATAGCTTGTCTTGTCTGTCAACATGAAAGGTGACTGACACTGTGTCTATTTAGTGACGCTCATGATTTATTATTTTATTTACTTTCCTTTTTATATATATATATATATATATATATATATATATATATATATATATATATATATATATATATATACTAACCTTGCTCCGCTACGGGGTGATTCTCTATGCTTGCTTACCCTCTTCTCCGTGGTTCTCTCTAAACCATCACAACAAGATTAAACCTCAGCTTCCTGCCGTTCTCTTAGATAACAAAGTTTAGTAATTTAAAAGCCTATAAGTCTACTTTAGAGTTGTGCCTTTTTCACTTATGTCTGCGAAGTTGTTTGCAGCTACAAAATGTTCGTGTTTTTTTTAACTAAATTGAGCTATTTTCTCATTTTTATAAATTTGGTAGAAAATATGCATTTCAGCACATCATTTAAGGTGATAGTTGAAGAATAAAAATACCATAGCTTTCTTAAGTCATTGGCACTTGTTCACTCTCATTATCATTGTTCACTGGTACGGTACAATTTGGCGTTGTCATGCCTACATACCTATTAGACATTAGAAAGCATCAAGTAGTATTGGGAAAACAGTTGATTTTATTAATACAATTCTGCCCGTTCTGCGATTACCTTCATGTAGTTCTCTTAAGCGATGTAAATAGTTTTTTATTAGTCTATTTACGTCAGAGGCATTTTAAACTGAATCTACTAACATTGCCAAAGGGACAACGGTTCAAACCCACCAAGCCCCGAGGGGTGCCAAAATACTAAATCCGGCCCCGTATATACACTCATATACATACATTATCGGTAAAGAAACCTAGTTTATATCCAGTAAAACAAAGATGTTGTATAATACAACACTATTTAAAATAATTAATTGGAAATAACAGACAAATATTTTTACTTGCCTGCACTCAATACATTAATGTAGTTAAAAATAACTACAGGCAGCAAAAAATAGTGTTAAGGGGCGCTAGCAGCCCAAGGGCTACGTTGTGAGTATGCCTGCCCTCGCAATTAAAAGTTTGCGATGCCTTTGCACACAAACAAATCACAAGGAACAATATCTAGGACAAGGAATATCGGCGTCACCAGAGTAGACAATTTGGGCAGCCAGGGTGGAGAACAGGAAATACTTCCAGACGAGCTACTCAAGAGAAAGAGAAAGAAATGGGGGAATGAGAGAGGTAATTAGTTTCCTTTACTGCTCACAGGTTGCGCTATGAACAGTCAAAACTTTAGGCAATTTCACCTTCTTTAACTCTATTGACAACAAATAGCAGCACGGTCGCTCCCATATTCCGTGCCTCAAAATTTAGCATTGGATGGAACCATCTTCTATGTATAGTAAAATCAATGGTAACGGTAACATTATTATTATCTTCAATTGTAAACCTATTATTTGAAAAGGTAGCAAGTGAGGATTGTTTGACAACACATTCCTTAATTTGTTCAATTGATTTAACAAAAAAATAATTAAAAATATCTGATTCAATGTTTGGGGAAAATTTTTGATCTGAGATACTGTTAATTTTAATAATTGACCAAGGTGCTTTACATTTATTAGAATTTTTCAATGAACTTTACGTTCGCTGACAGCTTACCCGCTACAAGGTTTAATTTTGACAAAATAGATGAATTTTATAACAATAAACTCTCTCTATAATATACAACTTACGCTTCCATGAAGAAGAAAAACTTCTTTTACGTTCTCATTAAAGCCATTTACAGTTTCATAAAGACTCTGTTGATATAGCATATGAAGCCGTTTGTGACTCTCGAACCAACTGAAAATTTTATTTTTTATTTCATGCAACAATATAGGCATAAACCCAATTACATTGAAGAAAAACATTTTAACATTTTGAACCCAATAAATATTTCATTGAACCAGCCAGTCTACGCACTATTAAACAAATTAATAAACAAGCTACATATTTACAAGTTATAAGGCCTAAGAACATGATAAATATTTTATAAATAGTTAATAAATAAATATGCAATAAATAAGTAACAAATAATAATCAATATGAACTGAATAGTTAACAAATATACAATAAATAGTTAATAAATATACAATAAATAGGTAACAAATATAATAAATATGTAAAATATAATAATAAATATAAAATAAATAGATGACAAATATACAATGAATAGTTAATAAATATAAATAGGTAATGATTTATAGAACATAACTGAAATAAATTGGCAATAAATATTTAAAATAAAAAAAAACAACATAACATGAACAATAATATTAATTAAGGATTTATATTACAGAATTGGAAAAGAAAAATTTAAAAACTTAATTCTATCGTAAATAGTTACTTGTTGCAAATAAAAAATTAAAAAAGTATTTTCATGAAAATTCTGTTTTCAGGTACATTTCACATTTTTCTTTAAACATAATAATGGAATCATTAAAAAATATCCATTCTCCCTCTACCCGAAAGCATCAGATTATAAGCTCTCATCATCCGGAACAAAGGTGAAGAACGTTCGTACCTATAGCAGATCAAACAGAAGTTTGATCTGCTATAGGTCTCAATAAAAAACTGAACGTCCAAATTTTTCATTTTTATACTTTTAACCTAGAGAACCAGCCAAACTCTCAACAAAAACTGAACTTTCAAATCTTGTATTTTTATAATTATAACCTCGAGAACCAGCCAAACTCTCTCTAAAAAAAAAACTGATAGTTATAAATCCCAATATGGCAGTCAAATTCAATAAAGGTGACAAGGTATTTGCCAAGGTAAGAGGCTTTCCTTACTGGCCAGCCATAATTGACAATGTATATTGGACAGCTATTGTAAATGATAATGACGCTTGCCTGTACTCTGAATACAAACACATACATGGAATATCAAGGACTGACAATTACAGAAATAAAAATTTCAACCAAGCGAAGGAAGCAGAGACAAGTGAAACAGCTGAAGCAAGTGATGCACTAAACATGTCTGTAAAACAACTGGAAGAGAGCTTAACAGAAGAAAATTTATTAGAAGGTTCAGAAAATTATGAAGAAAAACTAAAATTGGCTGCCAAAATTGGAACAGCACTACTGGAAGAAAATGAATTACTGAGGAGGCAAAACTTTGAATTGGAATCAAAACTCACAATTACAGAGAAAAAGGCAGAGGGACTTGAAAAAGGAAAAGAAATATATGCTTTAAAAATTGAAGATCTTTTATACCAGATAGGAGAAATACATAATAATTTTGAGAAGGAAAAACAGATACATACAGAAATGCAGCAGATGTTTGAGGAAAATGACAGCAAACAAAATCAAACAATAAATGAATATACACATAAAATTGACAAGTTAGAGAAAAATATAAATGTTTTAGAAAGAAACCTAAAAAAAACACATAACACCAGATAACGAATCTCTAAGCTATACAAACTCCATAACTCAAACTGACCAAAATATACAAAACACGAATACTCCTACTCCTATGCCTGACAACACAACCCTTTTTATTGAGCTAGTGGAAGTGAAGTCAAAACAAAATCTCCTGGAGGAAGACATTAAATCTTAAAAGCTGAAGTTGCTAAAAGTAAATTTCTCAGTGAAGAAGTCCCAATGACTCCGGTGGCAAAAACACAAACTACCTCAAACAACCCATCTGGCAACCCCTTACATACCCACGCTCAGACCCATCTAAAGACAAATAATACACTACACTCTTTCAAAATAAATAAATCCCTAACCAGGACAAACAGGAAAAATAAATTTAGCGTTTCTCTACAGGTGGCTAAAAGTAAATCAACAAACACTCTCAGCCAATCAAAACCACCACAAATCAAAACAAGCACTGTTTGCAACCAAGGCGCTATTAACACACAAAGTTTAAAGAAACGTCTGAATACTTCTCTTGCAGAAACCAGTGGAACAACTAAAATGTTTGGGACTATCCGAGTTCAAAACAGTCTGCCAATAACAGCAAACCGTCTTGATAAAAATGAAACGTATGAAGATTTTCTAAACAAACACATAAACGAAGTTTCAACACCACTACGGACTCCAAGCAACACTATCAGCACAGTACCCTCTCCACCAAGTACTGTACCATTTTATCCGAACATGAACAACCACCACAGCAAGACACAGGGAGAGTCAGCCAAACTCCCTTAAATAACAAATTGATCCACACCATTTTACCCCAAAATGACCAAACATTTAAAACTGATGATCATTTTTTAGAACTTCACCAAGGCAATTCAACCAAATTATAGGCGACAAAAGAGCACAACATCTAACTGCATCAAAACATAAGGGGCATGTACAAAAAAATTGATAGATTAAATCATTTTTTAGCCACTACTTCCCCTACCCTCTTGGTCCTTACTGAGCATGGCTTAAACTCGGAAGCTTTGATTAATACTAGAATACTGGGATACACCTTGGTGGCAGAATACAGCCGTGAACACCATAGATTAGGGGGTGTCACCATTTACATAAAAGACAACACACTGATAAGCGCAGACTCAATAAATGTAGCTGAGCACTGTAGAGAGCTCACTACTGAGGCAGCTATGATAACTGTAAGTGTTGACAAAAAACAGCTATATGTACACTTGGTGTCTACAGGTCACCAAATGCACCCATAGGATCTCCATTAGACACTATCTCTAACCAGAATCACAAGAACTAGTGCCACTTCAATCGACTTCATTTGTACGAACATCTCAGACACAAACATCCACTTTACCATATTTGAACCCGGCTTATCAGACCACACTGGACAAACATGCACTATTAAATCCCTCTCAGAAAACCCACGAAAACCTACACTATCTTTGAAAAGGAACTTTTGCACTCAGAACTTAAATACACTGAAACAAACTCTAGAAGTAGAGCACTGGGAACATGTTAAAAATGCTCATGACGCCTAAGAAGCATACAAGTTATGGAACATTAAGGAGGGCCTTTGACCACTCTTGCCCTATTAAAAAAACAAGGCCTAGAAACAGAACAAATCCAAATACTTACTGTGACCAGCAAGCAAATCAGTTGAAAATGCAATACCTGGAATCACTATAAGCATTTCGAAACTCAGGGGCCCTTGACAACAAAGCTATGATGACAGCCAGAAAGAAAGAATATGACTTGAGACTAAGAAACCTAAAACAAAATGATACTACTCAACATCTAGCATCATCACAAAACAAATCAAAAGCCCATTGTGAACTCTGAGCGGAAAACCAAACAACCAACCGAACATAAATTCCAATTAAAAATAGAGGGAAAACTGAATAAAAACCCTACAGTTATAGCAAACCACTTCAATCTTTACTTTTCTCAGATAGCTGAAAAAACTATAAACTCAAACCTACAATCCAACCACTTACCATCTATAGACTCCTGCCTTGCACAGTTACACTTTCAATCTGTTTCTATAAAAGATATAAAAGACGCCATAGCTACTCTAAAACCTAAGCTATCACATGGCATTGACGAGATTCCTGCTAAGGCAGTAAAACATTGTGTAAATCAACTTGCAATCCCTTTAGTACATATCATCAACAAATCATTCACCTTCAGCCAGTTCCCATCCTTATCGAAGATCTCAAAAATATACCCAAAACATAAAAAAGGCTCCATGAAAGATGTTAAGAACTACCGTCCAATTTCACTCATCTCTGTATTCTCCAAAATAATTGAAAAAATTGTTCTAACCCAACTAATGGCATACCTGACAAAAGAAGACCTCATAAGCCAACATCAACATGGATACATAAAGGGAAGATCCAACTCAAGCGCAATCACAAACATCGTTGAGTTCATCATTGACCAACTAGAAGAACACAAACATGCCTCAGCGATAATGCTTGACTACAGCAAAGCATTCGACTGTCTGGGCCACAGTCTTATCACCCAAAAATTAGTTTCCCTTGGAATAAAAGGCAGAGAAGGTGCATGGTTTGCTAGCTATCTTCAAGAGCGCACTCAAGTGGTAGAAATCCAGGACATTCTACGTTCTTGCAACAATGGCAAGAAGAACATATACAAATCAGAGTCCCAGCCAGTCAAGAGAGGAGTACTACAGGGGTCTGTGCTTGGGCCGGTTTTTTATGTTTTATTTACAAATGACTTTCCTAGATAGATCATGGAGAACACTACGTCTAAATGCATTATGTACGCAGACGACACCATGCTTCTTTTACAAAATGACAATGCAGAGCAGCTTAACATGCCTTACAGCACTAACTAGAACAGAAAACTACTGCAAACAACATGATTTAACCCTCAATCAGGCAAAAACTATCCATGTCAACTTCAGCCGTAAAACAGAGCTAATAGCAAATATACCAAATGTGAAAACCGAACAAGATTTCAAGCTATTAGGTATTACACTGGACACAGGCGTTACATGGAATTGCCATATCAATGACCTTTGTAAGAAACTCAGCACTGGTATATGTGGTACGAAGAATTAGATGGATTGGAGATTTACTGTCAGCTAAAACAGCATACTATGCACTAATTGAATCTCACATACAATATGGCCTTGTCACTTGGGGAGGGACTTCTGAAAGCAACTTAAACAGAATATTGATCCTGCAGAAGAAGCCATACGTATATTTGCCAACCTCAAACCCTTAGATAGCTGCAGGGAAGCATTCAGATCACTTGGAATTCTCACTGTGGTAAACCTTTACATCAAAGCTTGTAATCCTAATGGTTAGCGAGACAGACCTGCCAAGAGGTACAAGTATCCACTTTCACAACACCAGACGTGGAAATGACTTCATCTTACCATCACACCACACCACACAATACACTAGAAAACCATCTTACATTGGCTGCAAACTTTACAATAGCCTACCACAAATAGTGAATGGAAAGTCACTCAAGACTCAACTACACAAGTGGCTGATAGAGACCTGCCTACTCCTTGAAAGAATTTTTTGAAGTCGGACTACAAAAATGACTCATACAATTTTATAGTCCTTTATTCTATATATAAATCTTTCAAATGTTATACACAATGACCTTTTTGTGTCTTTTATCATTTTACCTGTATTTTTGCTTTTAATGTTTTAAATTTATTACAATTTTATTTGTATTTTTTATAACTTTAAAATTTTAGCTTTTTCACATCAAACAACTGTTGGAAATAATTATTTTATGTAATAAGTGTGTCTTTATTAACTTCAAAAAAACTTATTGTAATTAGTTATAAGTTTTTATTTTTGTATTCCTTGACGCCATTGCAATTTCTTGAAGATGTTGTAAATAAAGAATATTTTGAATTTGAAGTTTGCCTCTGCTGTTAAAATTAGGTACCCTGAAGCAGAGACACTCCAAACAGGTAGAACTGTCCATCCACCACGCACCAAGCCCTGCAGGTACACCTATTCCATCCAGGCATAGACCTCTTAAACCATTCCTCAGGCATAGACTCTTAAACCCAAAGAGACCCATCAGCCCATTGTAGGGAACTAAGTATAAATATTGAAACGCTTAAAATAAGGGTACCTTAAAAATCTTTTTTGAATTCTTTCTATGGCGTCTTTGTAAAAAGTATGAGTTGGATTTCACACAACTACTGTACTTTCCAATCTCGACCTGACCAATACTCTATACAATGTAATTAACGTTTATGAATCCCACCATGCGTCTGGCTGATGAAATGCAATGGGTCACGTGCGTTTGAAAAGTTAAACTACAATCCATGTAAACACCCAGGTAATTTACTTGGATGATTGAAAATGGAAGGTAATTCAAGCTTAGAAACGTTTAAGTAATAGTACAAGAACTAAGTTAAACTTGTTAATTAACTTCTAATATAAGTTTTGTCAGGTGTGATATCAAAAGGTGGTGTATATCTAGCAATAGACAACCTGTAAGTGAGCGCAGCAGGATTAAATTGTTACACAATAGACATTTAAACTATAATTATCTTGGTCTCTGTTTAATGAAGCCAATAATTTTTGTCTATTTTAAGATGAACTTAAACAGCTTCATAAGTGAAGGATGACCAGAGTATTCTTATTTGTAACCAAAATCAACTTATACTCAGAAAGGGTAATTTATTTATTTATTTTCAATATATACTGCAACTGCCATAATTTGGTTAAGATTGGTATAAAATGTATATACAGTACATTAAATTTATAAAAATAAGTAATTAATGTGCTAACTCATATCCCCCCTAATAAATACATGGGTTTAATTCAATCCATAAGTCATATAGGTGGATACCAGGTGCATGTATGGGGTTAATTACCTTGAATCTGCTAGCAGCCAGGGGTACTTCTTTCTCTAAACGGTTTATCATACAGAGAAACAAGGATGATTGCATATAGAGTAAATCTAGTGAAAACTATAATTTTCATCACTACAAGTAGACATACCAAAGGTCTATAGCACACAGTTGCATATTAGGCATGCTTCCAGACAATGTTCCAAAAACCACATAACTCGAAAACATTGTCTCTCAACTTTCATGATAGAGAATAGTGTTATTACAGTGAACATGAAATTCTAGTTAATGAGAAATTGGGTTACACACTACAATCCTGGCCTGTGAAGGTCCACTTAGAAATTTACCTGAATAGTTTGGACGATTATCTCTTAACAACGTATGTATACAAAGTAAATACGCCACTAGCGTAAATAGAATAATAAAAAAATTGGGTGTGCGTCGGACCACACGGTGGAAGTTATACTTCTTTGGCCATTCTCATACACCCACTCACGCACACAAACAGACAGGATATATAAATGAAATATAAGACATTTTTCAATATTATTCAATATATTTATCTTCAATATATTATACGTGACTTCATTATTATATTATACACCTATATTATCATTATCAGTAATTTCTTCGATTAAATTTCTTCGATTAACAATCGATTAATCGATAGTTCTTAAAAATTTGTTCTTACTTTTCAGCGTGACACGGTTTCTCGACCAACATCCCATCCCAAAGTGTCTAACGGGCGCAAAGAAGTATAACTTCAATAAAAAGAATAAGTAGGCTACATGAAAAATACCTAGCTGGGAAAAGAACGAATATTAACTATTTTTAAACAACCAAAAAACATGTGATTTTTAATTAAATGCACAGTATTTAACATTCACTATGTGTAAAGCAGAAGTATGCATAAACTGTTACATTCAATCTTTTGGTTATGAAAAAACCGACTGGTGATAATACCTAGAATTATAACTGAAATAAAATTAAATTGTGATTAGTAACTATTCAGCCACCCATACAAGTACGGAGGTGATTTAAATTAACGGAAATATGACAAAAGTACTAAAGTTTTGACATTGGTTTTTTTTCGAATTTTTCGGTAAAATACGTAATTTCCGCGGAATGAAAAGCATATCTCGTGAAAATACAGCCAATTCTAGACCCATTTCAAGCAAAATGTTCCTAATTTGTTTGGTGGCAAGAAAGTGCATAATTACCCTTATTTGTTATGTTTACTGATAAGAAGTGACTTTGTAAAATACATAATGTACACCTACCCTAATTCTCCCAATTCATCAATATTGGAAGGATGCAAATGTCCCACAAACACTTCAATCTCTGGCTGAGACAATATAGATGCGTTCATTGTTAATACAGTATAAATACTGAAATTCAATTAATGATGAGATCACAATAAACGACGATGTTCAACTAGTAATTATTAATGAGTGTAGAGTAATACAAAGGTAATAAGTACTTAAAGTTTTAAATGCAATTCTAACCATACAGAAAAAACAACAAAGTCTACTTCCGTTTACATAGTCTCTAAGCAACAAATTAGGCCAGTTGCCATAGAGTAGTGACTGTGTATAGATGCAATAATGTGTAAAAATGCAGCAAGTGCGTCTACTTTTCGAGTTTTTTCAGTTTAACCATTGATTTTACACACAAAATAATCAAGGGTTTAACTAATATTTGTAGTCAAATACGTGCAGAGGCCGAAGTGTAACGAGCGTAACGAGTGACCAAGTTGGCATGTGATGCGTGCAGGTGTGTTTACTAATTTGTTAGTAATACCATAGACCTTCTACAATAGAATGTCTATGGTATTACGGTTAGTAGCAACACCACCATGCACTTAGACTTATTGTTCAATCGGTACTGACATTGAGTTAGAACTATTATACACACCTATTATCTACCTTGATTATACACACCTAAAATCAATGCTATCTGATCAAACAATTCCTCAGAGATTTAATTATTTCTTGAAGATGCTTGAAAAATATTGTAATATGCTGTGGTATCTTTATGTTTTGCTTACAACTTAGTATCACTTTGCCTGTTACTGTATGTCTTTTAGTAACAGTATAATATATTGAAGTATACGTCCAGGGGATATAAGTTCCAAATAAGGTGTTTGCTTCATTTGTTAAAATCAAAGCATTGCCTCCAACTGAATAAAAAATGCGCAACACCCGTGGATCGAAATAAATCAAATAAGTTTCTTCTTGTAAGTAGATTTACTAACCACATTATTGTTACCATTTTCATATCATATAACTGCCCTGTGCAATTATTAGAAACCAAACCATCACTTCCAATTTTATTCTTTATCGCCTCAGAAAGCACTAGTCCTGTATTTTCACTAAAAGTCAAGAAATCAATATAACTCTCACAAACCTGAAGTTTATTTAATTACCTGTGTTCGTACAAACCTTATCATCGATATATATATATATATATATATATATATATATATATATATATATATATATATATATATATATATCTTTTCGCTTGTTTATACAGTATATCTATATTCATTAATTACACTCAGATGGAATTCATTTATACCAAATATCTCAAGTGATAATGTTTGTACGAATACAGGTAATTAAATAAACTTCAGGTTTGTGAAAGTTATTTAATATATATGTATATGGTGTATGGTTTTTTGTCAGCTACAATTTTTTAATTCAAAATTATATAACAGCTGTGTTAACTTGGAAAAACTCCAAAAAGCCACTAAATATTAATAGAAATAAAAATGTAAAGTGATATCCTGTTACCAAGCTAAAACCATTCCGTTAAGCCATTTAATTTCTGCTCATGATCCTATTTATGCTAGGCAATCCCTCCGTAAAACAGCTCAAGGGGCACTCTGAAACTATGTGATCCATTGTTTGGATAGACTCCCCGTAATCACATGACTGTCAATCCCCATTTGTATTTCAAGTAGTTATTTATATCTGCCCACTCCAGTTCGGAACCGATTCAACAATGTCCATTCTCTACGAAGGAGGTTCATCCCAACTACAAGTATTGATGGATCGTTAATAAGGAACTTTGATCTGCTCAACTTGAAAGCAATACGTAGATGTGGGTTTCGAAATTTTAAGCGACCGTTCTGACTTGGGAGATCCTGGGTAATGGGGAAGTGCGGGGCATTTAAGATCTTATTGAATTCTTTCAGTAGTGCCTCCTGACGTCTTATTTCTAGAGGAGCTATATTGCACAGCACCTGGAGCGACGGAAGCCAAGGTAGTGATGTTGCCACGAGAGTGCCACAGTTTTATACTCACATGCTAGATATAGACTGTGTGGTGAAGCTGACTTGTTCCTGGTTGATAAGTCAGAGGTCAAAGGTTATTTAAACGAATAACTTGTTGTCTGTGTTCAGGACTTGTCATGAAAACTAATAACTGTACCCAATGACCCTCCTTTTATGGGAAAAATAAAAATAAGATTTCTTGCTATATTTTTTAGAACAAAGTGCGCTCTTGGTTGCATAAAAATAAAACTATCTGCTCTTTATGAATTTTGAAAAAATGTATATAGCTGTGTACAATTTTTGCTGTAATATAGCTGTAATGTTTCAATGAAACAACTGTTTTATCGTGTTCTTTATCAGGAATTTTCAACTATCGTTTGTAACGATAATATAAGTAAATTGGAATTTTCATAGCGATATGAAATTGTATTTTCACTTAATCTTCAGTCTATATTTATAGGCTGTGCTTTACAATAAAAATAATAACTGTACCTAATGTATAACAGCAACTAATAGCTCTAATGACCCTATTAAGTTGAACATCAATCGCTTTTGTATATGCGCTATTTAGTTATACAGGAGCACTTTATTCAGCAACTGGATACACCAGTGATAAAGCAGTAGTACCATAGACCTTCTATTATACCAGATAAGACCAGATTCTGGTATAATAGAAGGTCTATGGTAGTACGCAGGACGTGTGCGTTGGCTCCCCGAGTTGTTCCAGCAATTTAATGTAGTACACTTGCCCTGGTTTTTATTTTAGCTGTTTTTTTTGAAGATGGATTTTAAACGTCAGTGATCGATCTAACGTTACTCCCAGATACTGTGGATGATCATTGTGGTGGAGGAGTTTTGCACCATTTAGAATGACGTTTAATTTTCGATTAGCTAGCCGATTACATACTGTAGGTGGAAGTAGGTTAATTCAACATTTGATATGTTAGGATTCAGCTTCCAGGTTCTAAAATATTCTTTGATGATCGTAAGATCATTTCTGAGTGTTTATTAAGTAGCTGCGAAGTCCTTGTGTTGACAAGCTAAATCAATACCGTCTGCTTAAATAAATTTTTTAGACTTGGTGATTGGGATGTCAGCAGTATCCATATTAAATAGAATTGGTGCAAGTACGGATCCCTGTGGCCGACCATCCTTCAGCTGTGTAAAAGAGTTTTTTCAGAGCGAGATAAACTTTGATTAGCCTGGTGCAAATTACAAATTGTACAAAGGTAAAAATTAAAAATACACATAATAAAAAAATTGGGTGTGCGTCGGACCACACGGTGGAAGTTATACTTCTTTGGCCATTCTCATACACCCACTCACGCACACAAACAGACAGGATATATAAATGAAATATAAGACATTTTTCAATATTATTCAATATATTTATCTTCAATATATTATACGTGACTTCATTATTATATTATACACCTATATTATCATTATCAGTAATTTCTTCGATTAAATTTCTTCGATTAACAATCGATTAATCGATAGTTCTTAAAAATTTGTTCTTACTTTTCAGCGTGACACGGTTTCTCGACCAACATCCCATCCCAAAGTGTCTAACGGGCGCAAAGAAGTATAACTTCAAAAATCTTCTAGTGTAAACCGCGTCAAAATAGTCCGATGACATTTTAGGCGGTGTTGCCATATCGTTTCTGAGAACCAACTAACCACATGTATCACATATGACAAGTATGCGTATGTTCAATACTGTCAACTTAATTGGCATTTTGTTTACAAAACAACTCTAGGAACATATAAAAGACCTCTAGGACGTAATGGTAAAGTTAACTTTGGTATGTGTTAATCCTGTAATTTTTATAGAATTATAATAATATAAATATTTTATATTATGTAGAAAGTACTATTAAATAATGTTAATCAAGTGAAATAGCTGTTTTATCCATAACTATATCACTATACATACACACACACATATTGTATATAAACACACACACACACACACACACACACACACACACACACACACACACACACACACACACACACACACACACACACACACACACACACACACACACACACACACACACACACACACACACACACACACACACACACACACACACACACACACACACACATATATATATATATATAAACCAAAACACGTGCGTTATAACACAAACACGGTAACTATTTAGAAACTGCCCTTTCTGAGGAACAGTTGAACTCAGTTAGTAACCAGACTACATCCACACTCATCCTACACTCATATAATCATTCAGTACCAGGAAAGCCGATCTCCGATCGGGTTCATATCATCTAATCGCTGACTTCCAATACCGAATTTAAATGAATCCCAAGATACTGAAACATGCTATGAAGCTGAAATTGAAAATACAGATCTTGATTCAAACAATGAAACAAATCTTATGACTTGAAGTAATACTTTGCAAACAACTTCTATAAATAATTCTGGAAATACCAGAGATATGTGGAAATACCAGTGTTACCCCCGAGGTTGATGGCAAATCGTAATTAAGAAAGTTGCTAGAAGTTTCTAAGGTATTTCCAGAATTATTTGTAGAAGTTGTTTGCAAAGTATTATTATTACAAGTCATAAGATTTGTTTCATTGTTTGAATCAAGATCTGTATTTTCAATTTCAGCTTCATAGCATGTTTCAGTATCTTGGGATTCATTTAAATTCGCTATTGGTGGCTCATTTTTATTAAAATTAAACTTGCGTCGTTTTGGAGGACGTCCGCCTGGCATCTAAGAAAAAGTTAAAATACACTGAACTGAAGTTATCAATGAACTATTTACAAGGACCATAAATATGCGTTGCGGTGCGTTGAAATTATAATAAAAATGAAATAAAGTTCGAGAATAACTGAATTGTGTATATTAGACATAGGTAAGAAAAATACAATAATATTTGTTTTTTTTTACATTTTAACAGATTCAGAAAAACAAGTGTTATTTAAAAAAATAAATTAAAATCATAACTCACATGTTGAAATAGTAAATAGTAAACATTAAGCAGTGGTATTGACCCACCCGCCCACCCATTTACTTTTGGAATTGTGAAAACTCATGGAAAATGAGTTTTCTCAAAATTGTCATCAAATCCATTGGATTCCTGAGGTAGAAAACCTTTTTATAGACAAAGTACGAAGAAAATCGGTAAAGCCGTTTTTGAAATAAAATGACTGGAAATAGGTACATACATACAATTCCTTGCTCGTTTTATAGTATAAGATATTTGTCTTAAAATACCAACAACGTTGTGTCAGCGTCTCATATGTAAGAATTGTAAGAAAAGACGTTAGATATTACGACGAGACTGCGCAGTAGACTGTAACGTCATATGGGCGAAATATATCCACCAATTACATAGAAGTAACTAAATGCACCAATTACATAGAAGCATTCAGCTGTATAGTTAAGCAAGTTATTTACCACTTGTCAGCTGGAATTATAATTATGGGAATTAGAACAGTATTTTTATGTTAATTTTTGCAATTTCGCCAATGTGACGTCATTGGAGAAGTGCGTGATACCTACCGTCTTCTTTTCTATGTACCATGGTTTATAATAACAAATTATAGTGTTTGTTTACTGCAACAGATGTTTAGACAAATGATCAATTTTCAACGAATTTATGTTTGACAACATTGTTGGATGAGAAGTGAGGAAGGGACTTCACAAGCCACAGCTATCATCGGACTATTTTGGTGCGATTTAAAGTGTTGTCAAATATGAAAATATTGATGATTTGTCAAAACATGTTGCAGCAAACAAACACTATAATTTGTTATTATAAACCACGGTACCTAGAAAAGAGGACGGTAGGTATCATGCACATCTCCAATGACGTAACATTGTAAAGTTGCAAAATTAAATACAAAAATACTGATCTAGTTCCCATAATTATAATTCCAGCTGATAAGTGGTAAGTAACTTGCTTACTATTCAGCTGAATGCTTTTATGTGATTGGAGTATTTAGTTACCAGTATTTAACAGAATAAACAAATCAGCTGATTTTGCCCATATGACGTTACAGTCTACTGCGCAGCCTCGTCATGACACTAGACGTACGTATTTTCTAAATAGTAAACAGTTACCATGTTCGTGGTACAAACAAATGTACAAGTTTTGGTTATATATATATATATATATATATATATATATATATATATTTAGTTATATAATTATGGATAAAAACAGCTATTTCACTTAATAAATATTATTTAATAGTACTTTCTACAGAATATCAAATATTTGTATTATTATAATGCTATGAAAAATTACAGGTTTAACACATACCAAAGTCAATTTTACCACTACGTTATAGAGGTTTTAAATGTTATCAAACAGTTGTTTTGTAAACACATTATTGAACATACGCACACTTGTCTAAAAATGTCATAGGTTTATTTTGATGTGGTTTACACTATATCAAATAATTTATATAATAAGGCTTTATTGAATTGGTCAGCAAGTTGATATAGCTGCTAAACAGCCTACCCACATGCAAACAAATGAAAAAAGAAATCTTGTCCAGTCCTGTCCCTGTCCAGTCGTTCATTCCAATTCGTTAATCGTCATCCGTTCTAAATCCGGTACTATTGTTATCAGTTAGTTGTTAGCTTAGCTTCCTTTATGGAACAATTCGCACTGACGAAGAATAACCATATCTTCGACTCTAATATATTCGCAATTCTGTCACAGAACAATGTGCAAAATTAATCAAATCTTTATGAGTTAAGTTTTGTTTCATTGAACCATAACTTTCTACCGAGCCCTATATCTTTTGATCTAATATAGCATGGCCAGTGTTTGATGGCTGAATAGAACAAGGTTCATTTGTGGAAAAGTTAATTTAACTACAACACAAATCTAGTTTCATAAGTTTCTCACATGTTTTGGACTTTTAAGGAACTATTTTATGAGGAAACGCCCAAGGTTTTAATCTGCAATATAGTATAACTACTCTGGGGATAGTGAAAGGTAACTACTGATAAATTAATTAGCCAGCAGTATTATTCTTTATTCTTTCTTTATTTATCAACGGTAAACCACTTTTGTTACACAGTATAATAAATAATACATAAATAATAACATATAATAATATTATATTACAAAAAGGCTATCAGAGCGTTTTAAGATAGTCTAGGCCTATGTCATATTGGGTATACTTCATTCTATATTATTACAATAAAGAAAATGTATTCTTAATTTATTAAATGTGTAAATTTGAAGTACTGTATCAGAGCTAGAGTTTAGTAGCCTATATAGAATATTTTTTCTGAGTTTGATTCATATCCAAAATGTGTTGCAAGTTACAGACTAACATTTTTCATCTAAAATTTGATTTATTTAGGTTGGTTTATGAACTCATTTAGTTGTTGTAACAAAGTAAAATAATTTGGTCATACTTGATACTTCGAGTAATCTTACTGAAAACGCTTCATTTGTAATTGCTGAGAGTTGTCTGTTAATAATGGACTGATATTTATATAATAATTTATGCACAGTTTTATTATTACATTAAATTATGTGTAATGCTTAAGGTAGGCCTATGTATGCCTAATATTGATCAAGTCCTTTTTATGACCTTTTCTGATGTTAATTTTGACGAAAATGGTATATTATTCTTTTGAACCTAGGCCTTAATTATAATAATTCTATGTAAATATTATAACCCGCCCACCCACACACAAACATTGGTATTGACCCACCCGGCCGCCCATACACGAACAGTGGTACTGACCCATCCGCCCGCCCACACACAAACATTGGTATTGGCCCACCCGGCCGCCCATACACGAACAGTGGTACTGACCCATCCGCCCGCCCACACACACAAACATTGGTACCAGACCATACTGGCCCACCCATCCGCCCATACACGTACAGTGGAATTGACCCGCCCACCCACCCATTCACGTACAGTGGTATTGGCGTTACTTACTGGCGGTACTGTTACAATGAACAGTTACTTTTTTATATTTGCCATATACAGTTATCTGACTACCATAACCCAATTTTAGTATTTCAAAACAAAATAATGTGAATGGACTCTTGACATAATTTTAGTAGACACTCTTACTGAAATAGACTGAAATCAACAGTTATTAAGAAGGAAAAGTGTATGCGAACGCCAACTATTTCAATATGCTGCTACTTTTATAAGTAGACTAATGTAAAATAATGTTTATGATATATAACATTTAAATGTTATTTTAAAACATATTTGCAATGAATTAATTCTGAACTTTTAGCCCAGATGGCGGTATTTAGGCTTACCATTATATCTATAATATGCCAGGAAGCATTCTTACATGTTGCAAGTGGCAGCACACTACGCTATGCCAAGTATTATAACACGTTCTTGCAAGACTTTTACATCTCTTCTGATATTTTGAAATTTGAGATAGTCTTCTTCACATAATAATTGTCTATATCTCTTTTGTGTGCTACCTTCTTCTTGATCACAAGTTTCTTCAGCTCCCTGTTGAACCACTTTGGGAATACACCTTGTCCTACAAACTTCAACTGAGAGTTCTGTTTTATAACTTCCCCAAGGTTGAAACAAAAGTTATTGAAATCTTTCTCAGTATTGTTTTATCAGTACTCTTTAAATTTATTGTTTAATTATTGTAAAATTTTGTTATTATGGGAGAATATGCTTATTTTAAGGGCTGTTTAGGAACTTATTTTGAACAAAACATTTATTGTTGCTCCACTATGATAAAAAAGAAAACCAAAATTCTCTCAGAATTTAAAGTTAATCAGGTATATTGTTTTGCAAATATTATGATTGGTTAATGAATGAGTAGTGTTTTGCTATTACATACATTTTACATTGACGTATATTACTTTCTCAGACCTTATTTATTGGACAGCATCTAATAAATAAGTGGTAGTGTGTTTTCAGAGAACTTTGTTTCTAGTTCAATTCCAGTATTAGTACTGTATTTTAGTTTGTATCTCATGGATGGAACATCTAAACATCTTTGTAATGAGAACTTCACAATTAGGCACAATTATGATTGGGATATGGTTAGTGGCGAGAGTTTACGTGAACTCAACTCAGGTAAGAGTATTAAAGAAAAGAACTTAGATGCCTACCTGTTGTAAGTGGTTCCACTTACGCTTTCTGAAGTTATTCACTGGTAGGCTGCTGGTACACACCATATTACTGAAGGTCTGGCCTCCTGGCTGGCCTACTAGTCATATCGTAAAGGGTGAATGTTTACGCATTTACTTAGTATTTGTGTATTTGGCTATTTCTTATAATTAGACCAGTATTTAAAATAAAAACCTATCAAATATGTTGAGAGTTTGAAAGTTATGATATTAAAATGTATATCAATAACAACAATAAATTATATCATAAAAAATTATAATCAGTTAATAAATTTAATTGAAATTAAGTAACTAAGGAATATACACTTCTTACTGTCACTATGAAAAATAATTGTGTGATTTACCGTTCCGTTAAAATACATATAATTTTATTTAAATTCTCGTTTAAATTGGTTTAAAAGAAATAATCATTTTGTGTTTGACATTTTTATTTAAAGCAAGTTTTCATAGCGATATGTATGTGACAAATATTATTAAATTCGCTGCATTATTAAGTGATGCTTGTAAATTAATATCGTTGACTATAATTTCTTACATAATTTGGAATTTTGATTTAATGGACACAAGCTAATTTAAATGGATTCCATATTTTTTAATTTGCTTGTAAATCTTCTAAGATTTAGATTACAGACTACTTGAAATAAATATCTTTTAACTAACCGGGTTTGACTATAACGGAGTTCCCAATGGCGAATTATGTCCACCCTCATCATCCGTTTCTGCATCTCAACCGTCCTCACCCTCAAGATTACTGTCGCCAAGTCTAATTATAAACCTCTCTGTTGTGTTCTTTTTCATAATACTTGTTTTCTATTTTGATTATTTTCTTACAAACGTTTTTATTTTTTGTTTTATTTATTTATTCTTAAGACGCCGATCGTCAAGATATGGGCGAATATGGACTTCGAATGAGTGTGATGAGTGTAGATGAGCGAATCCCAGTCTTTGGTAATAGAGCTAATATTTTATTTACAAACGGCTATAGTGTTTTGAATTCTATTTACAACATTTTTTGGCCCACATATTTTAAATTATTCCACAAATATTTTCTATTGGGTTTAGGTCCGGATGGTACGAGGGGTGGTGAAGAACACTGTGTCCGTGGTTTTCCAGTTCTTCATCAAAGGCGAATCTTTAAAAATTCTCCTTATAAAATTTAATTAAACTGTACATTCCCAAGCCTTACAAGCCCCCCTGTAAATACGACCCTGGATATCAAACGAGAATTGGAGTATTAGCTTGAACAAGTCATTTAAAAGAGCAAGAAAAGTAAGCCTATACTAAACTTTGTTTTATTACTTAACGTTAAACTGGGCCAATAGACGTATTTTAGGAAACATTTTGCAATTATAATTAGGTAATAAAGAATGTTGATTGAGGTATATGACAGGAGAAACTCAAGTTTCCTTCGGGTTTTCACCATATTGTCAATAACTTCATCCAGTAAAATATTGATTTCCCCGTGAAAATTTTCATGCATAATTTATGACTTCCCATTCTTTACGGTTAAATATTCTCATTAGTTTGGTAGAGTGTAAAATGGACCTATTGAAATAATCCAGTTTTTTGGCACTAGACAGATAATTTTTATATTTTTGTGGTTCTGGGGGCGGGGGAGTTTCCATCTCCCTCATCCATATTTCTCCACTGATAAATGAAGAAGTGAGGCAGAAATAAATCTATTGGTTTGATAGTAAATATGTAAAGACCAGGAGTTAATTCAAATATAGGCATTATACTGCAGCTCAACATATTTGAAAGAAATTAAACACGATAATATGCATTATTGCTTTATTTACATACTGTGTAGAAGTATCGGCCAAAGAGACGAATGAGTGTAGATGAAAGAACGTAATAATTTCACTAAGGTCGACTGTTCTCTAAAAAGAGCCATTTGTCAATAGCCCAATAGCCAGGGCAACTAAAGGACCTACAGCTGTATGTGGAATCCAAACTACGTAGTATTGGGTTGATTCTTCAGCTAATTGAATGACTAACCTTAGTTTTCTCTCTAAATGACATTCAGACTACCACCCATCATAGACACCTGAGACTTGTCATTGTGTGGGTGCCGTACAGTGTTAGGGGCCCGAACGTAGAACCTATTGCCTAAAATCTGTCTATTTTCATCACAAGGAATAATTAAAACTTGAGAAAATAAAGTTCAATGCTCAGTAAATATTGTTGGCTAAATAATAATCAAAACAACCAATTGACTGCAGTGCTTAAAAGAATATAAATGTGGGAAACTGATGCTCTGACATTCCTCTTAAGAACTCAGTGATATGTTGAGTTTCTTGTAGCAAAACTTGTTAGAAGTTCTACCTGAGTGGACCATGTTAGTCACAGTATTTATGTAAAATAAAGCATTTGATGTATTGTTAATATAGTTAACGTTTGTTTTAACAACTCTGCTTTAGTTGTATTACTTATGTCCAGAAAAGCAAATACTCATTTAACATGCTCACTGTTGGCTCTCATTGCGGGACTGATATCTTGAGGTACTTTCTCTGAGTCATCCATTTTAACAGTTATTACAAAAACAAAAAAAGGGTAAGAGCAAAAAACAAAACAAACACATAATAGCTTTAACTGTTAACAGAAATGCATTCACCAAGCACAAAGCATGAACTGATTGTGCACAGACAGGAAATAACAAGACAAGAAGCAGAAGACATGTTACTGAACGTGATACAAAAGAACGTCATCTGCACATGACATATGATAAAGATGACATACTTTCATGTCATCTGCTTAAGTTATGGCATTCTCTTCTGGAGTAACTTTCAATTAAAATAAAAAATGTAGTTTTAGTTATGGAAACATCGAATAAAGAATCTTAAACAAATTTGTACAATGTCAATTCTTCCTCCTCTATGTCTACTTTGCAATCTCTCACTGTATTAAAAAAAACCATACTATCTTAGTTTATTTTAAAAAAAACACATCCATTACTGTAGTATGTTACTTGGTATTCAGATATCTACCGTCCAACTATTGTAAACAATTTTTTGTAAATATTTTATTTTCTCCACCTACGTAAGTAAAAAATGTCCTTTAGCTCTTCAGATAAATATGAATCTCATAAATCTTAACTACCATGTTAAATGTTAACTACCACCATGATAAATGTTAACTACCACTCCTAATTGTTTTTATAGTTATTAAACTACCTGACTGGGCCCAATGTTATCTTGCAGGAATTTTTTTTTAGAAATTAATTAACATTGGTGTTAGTTTAGTTTTAGGTATTTGATAAATAGGCAATTTATCAGTTAGGTTGATGTATGTTTCATTTAATTGGATTGTTTAGTAAAAATATAATTTATTTTATTAATTATGTTTTAGGATGGATCCAAATCAAGACGCTGGATTTATGAATAGTAGTGATTACGAACAGATAATTAACGATTTGTAAGTAAACACAATCTGTATATTTTAATTGGTGATTACCTCTTGCATTGAGAGTTTTAGAATTATCATAGCAGAGTTATAATGGAATAATATGAGAGATGAATAATGACACAGCTCATTCAGTAAGGATGAGGGTGGTTGAGAAAGGCAATTCTGAATGTTGCCAAGCTACTGCTCAGGATTGAAATGAGTAGATAAATAGATGGTGTTTGCAGTTTTTAAATCAACATATAATTGGTATGAAGTATAAGGAAGCAGTAATAATAAGGAATATCATTTGGGATTTTGTTTGGTCACTGATACGCTGGGTCATGTGATAATGGTGATTTTAACCCTTATAGTGGCAGGAGTCGCTGTGAGCGACGTGCCATGCTATTCCGAAAAATGCCAGCGTCGCTGTGAAAATTTTATTTTATTCTCTTATATGAGAACATAGAGGATTATGAATGTTATAAAATTAATAACAAATCTATTTATATTTGATAGTCTTATGTTCACAAATACCCTTGGTTTCTTATCAAATATAGAATTACAATAACAATATTTTTCAATTTTTGAAAAGCATTTTGTTAAAAATCACTATTAAAAAAGGGTCTAGGTATGATGGAGCCTATATTTGTTTAATTAAAATGTTGATATAGCTGACATGTTTAAAATGTTAACTAGTTTCAGGAATAATACATGTAGATGTAATGTAAGTAATATTAAATACCTGGTCACCTGTAATGGCTGCACCTTCAATAAGTTCTTGAAATATTTTTTTAAACTTCTCCATTTCTTCAACATTTGATGACAGTTTCTTGCCACTAATATTCAGTTGCTGGATTCCTTATCGTTTCTTCCACTATCCAGCCACCCAACACTTACAGTAAAGTCAGCATCAACTTCATTGAATTCTTTTTGAAATTGCAATACTTTATTTTGAAAATAGGCCTTGAAACAGGCACTTCTTTTTCCCTAAACTGTGTAAACCATATGAACAAAGCTTCGCTAACCTTTTCATACCCGCTCTTTTTTATTGTTTTCCTGTCTTTTAGAAAACTATCAGTAACTCGTGAGGAACATCATGCTTCTATATCTGACCTGTTCTTTTTCCTGTCTCCATCCAATTGTACGATGACCAACGCCATACTAGTCAGCTACCTTCTGCAAAGTTTCCCCTTTATCCAGTTTTCTTAAAGCTTCAAGCTTGTCTTCCATTGATAAAACAATACTTTTCCTCTTAGCAGCCATGATTTCAACTGTACACAAAAACTACACTTCACCAATTGACCACTGTACTAGACTCTGAGATGTTACTGCGCAAAAATCTTGCTACTCACTGCTCAACACACAGTAACAAACTGAAGGTAAACAGTGTGCACGTGCAATCGATCGATAACCGTGGGGGGGTCTAATGATGAGTCAGTGACTGGCGACAGGCATGCGGTAGTTAGTATAGGTAGAGCGTACACTATCGCCTGCGAGCAACTGTCAATCAAGTGTCACAGGCATTCTATAATGTTGGTGAGTTTTTAGCATTTGACTGGAGACCACTCATTTGGGTGACTGATGCCAGGGATAAGACTGGCATTGAATGAAATAAATGATATATTGTGAAAGTCGAATGAAAAAAAAACCTAGTGTGCATGCCAGAATTTAAAATTTACTCTTCCAATACAATACTTTTTGTCAACTGCAAATAAATATTTTGATTTGATATGAAATGGCACATTGCATTTTTTTGGGGGTAATGTATGGAATTTATTTATTTTTTTTGCCACTGGTTGCGGATAACCCGGAATTGCGGATAATCGAAGGGTGGATAATTGAGACTCTACTGGAACTTTATTTTTATAAAATTTCTTAATTTTATGTATTTATTCCCCACTATCAATATTTTTAATGCATTTCTTTCTGATAAAAATGATGTTAATTTTATTCTTCTAATGCTATTTATATATTTATAGCAAATTAAAAAAAATCTTACAAATCACTAAAAATAAGGCAACATTTGAGGTTATTAGCATTGACACTCCTTGGATTAGTTAATTGTTTTTCGACTTATGTTTTCCATTCGAAATAATAAGTTTTTGTTGATGACTTCTTGGTCAAATATTTGGTTTAATAAGAACGCATGTTAAGTAAGAAAAAAAACTAATAAGTACAATAAAGCCCATAAAAATTCTGTACAAATGGCATGTTGGTATTAAAAATTATCTGTGTAGCTTTGAAAATGCTCTGAAGAAGATTTTTCTGTTCCTATGATATTTTCATTTATTTATCTTTTTCAGGAAAGCTGACAGCACCTTTTATGAGTACAAATTTTCTCCAGCAGAAATAAACTTTGGTAAATTAACTGTAAGTAGAGACATAGTTTTTATTTCTACTTTACACTTATAAAAGTTATAACAAAGAAAAAAAATTTAAAATAAATTCAATCTAACAATCTCATTTAAATATGGACTAGGGCCTATCTTGATTCAATCCAACAAAACTATAAATTCTAGAAATCCTTTCTTAGTGGGTCTCTAGTTTTGTAGATTCTACAAAAACTAATTGACCTTCAAATTTCATCAAAATCTGCTCAATGATTCCGGAGATTTTGTGATTAATGAGTACATTGTTTTTGGATTACGTATATTAAGATTTCTATTAATCTATATATTTAAAATAATTTAGTTTTTTTGTTCACCGAGTTTCTGAGGCAACCTCCGAACGGATTTTAATGAATCTTTTTTTAAATTGAAGGTAATTTTGCGTGGCATGAAATGTCGATGCCATATTTGAAACTTAACTCTCAATTTTTAACAATATTGATTTTAATTTTTAAAAAGTCCTGCAGATGACAGAAGCATTTTATAAAGTTTTTAAATAATAAGCATTTCAAAAGTAAAACAGCTGTTCCTTTAAATATTTGAATTATTAGTTATGTTCACTATTTAGTTTATTCTGTTGCTTATTATGCTTATTATTTCTGTTGATGTCATAAGAATTTATTAGTCAAATGTTATTTAAGGATTAAATTTAATATTAGTATGAACAGTGATAAACAATTGACTAAAGATGTTTAATTTATTAGTTCGATATTTAGGTAAGGATTTTACGTGGTACAGTTTACATACTAACATTTGTAGTTGAAAGTCAACAGCTGAGGTGTCATGAACGCAGTGAGTGATTGGGTTGGCACGCTAAGCATGTAGAGGTGTCTCTTAGTAATTTATAGTAAATAATAATACATAAGGTATATTTTGTACACAATTATTATTATGCAAATATAAATTACAATATAACAAATATAAATTATGTCATTGTTAAATTTATGACCTGTTATAATTTTAAAGTATCGAGTCTCCTTTCAAATAATTATTCAATTCAATTACTCTTTATTTACTACAGTACAGTAGTTAAATATATAAGAGTATAGACTTTAGAAGAATGGTGTCAAAAATTGTACAAACTAAAATATATAAACATATGTAAATGTAAATAAATCCTCTCATATTTATCTTTGTAAAATTACACTTATTATTACTGTCCTACCCATTTGTTATTAACCCTTTCGCTTCCGACGTCCGTTATGTGGTATTTGCGAAGACTTCCAAGGTCCTTTTTGGTGAAAATGCATTGTTTTAAGAAATATGCTATATATTTTTTATTTATGAATGGAATTGAATGATTTTTGTTTTGTTTTTTTGTCATTAAATTCTCTATAAATATAATTGATAAAGTAATATTTATTAGTTAAAAAATTTTTATTTATATGTATATACATGTATAAATAATTTTTAATTTTTTTATTTTTGTAGTTTGAACTAACCTACAGTGCACAAAAAAAATCTTAGAACATTTTCAAGATATACATTTTAAAGATAATCTTGTTGCTAACATGCTTACAAATTTGTATGGTCTTACCTTTAAAAATGTGAGTTGTTGAATTTTTTTACGCTGATTCGCAATCAATTCATGGAAGATAGTGTTCTCGCTAATGGGCGATCGTTCTCGTTTTCGTCTACCATTACTCATATTTACACTTCGATATAAACACTAAACAAACTATAAAGAAGCAAATACTAATTATGAAATAAATAAAACACTCTAAAAACAACTAAAAGTAATACGCAACACAGCTGACATCAAACGGACACATATGCTAAAGGTTAAGTTGTAAGTCACAGACGTTCAAATTCAAAGATGTGTAAAATTAAAGTTATTATTCAAAAGACGATAAAACCTAATTTCTAGTGTAACCTGTATGTTTATGCATACGTTGCTATAGTTTCATGATAATCGGACGAATTTAAGTAACTGAAAAAAAAAGTTCCGCGGACGTCCGATATATCGGACGTTGGAAGTTTTCGAAAAAAACCATGACGTCCGATATATCGGACGTCGGAAGCAAAAGGGTTAATTGCAATAAAGTTATAAAATATTCCTCAATAGAATATAGCAGGTTTTCTAACAAATATTCTCATATGTTCAAATTATTAAATTTACAATAAAACCAATATATTTAATTTTCAACTAGGCCTTTCGCCAGCAAAGCTGGCATCATCAGACAACACAACTTTATTTGTAAACAAACCTATGTTATTTATTTATTATTTGTAAACAAAACTTTATTTGTGTTGCCTGATGATGCCAGCTTTGCTGGCGAAAGGCCTAGTTGAAAATTAAATATATTGGTTTTATTGTAAATTTAATAATTTGAACATATTAAGTGACCAATATTAACTCTCAACTTCACTACTAAATATTCTCATAATAATTTTCATTCGAATTTAATCTTGTTGGTTATGTCCTTTATAAATAGGAGTAAGTTAATATAAAATTTAGCTCCCTGATGTGGTAGTTTCTTTTGGAAAAGTTCCAGATTGTGGTGGGCAGAATAATTTTCTCCCTATGTTTTGTGTCATAAGAATGTGAGTTTTCTATTAGTGATAAAGATTCTAGTGACTGACTGATAAGTAAAATTGTTTCATGTAGGCCTATATAAAGCGAGTACATTAATGATCTTTTATTTTTTGAAATGTAATATTACAGAATTACCAGTCTAGATTTTAAACTATTCTGAGTACACACGTTTGTAATCTTAATATTCTTTCTAAATTATATTTTGAATTTGCTCAATAAATACTGATGCCAAATAAGATAGCAAAAATTAATAAAGGCAAAATTGTCTTATTTTACGAGGCTAAATTAGGACTAAGAAGCCCTCTTTAACACTTAAACTGGGGCCCTTCTGCGACTTTCGAACCACGAGAGCAGCAGGGCAAAAACTGTTTGTGGTCTTATCAAGAATCGAACCTGGACCAGTTGCGTGGCAAGTCATCATTATAGCCCCTTAGCTACGGCCACTCCTTTAGTAGCTCTTTCAAAGTAAACAGTCTTCTGAGATTTTCAGAGCATAATGTTAAATCTTAAAAAAGTATAAATACCTGAGTTAACTTTGTTAAACATGACCTACATGTTTATCTCAGCTGAGGTTCTCATCAATTACTAGCCCTATTTTCTGTTTCTACGTCTCGAATAAGGTAGATCATAATATCGCAGTACCAGTTAGTTAGGTACACCGGGTTGTTGCCCTGTCACCAAGCCCACCGCGCCTAGACTCAATGGCCCTATGAGCCCCGAGCCTAACGACAGTGTCACAAGAAGCCTCTCTTATGAAAGACAGGGTCTCCCCGAATGTAGCCCGTCTGATGTCCTCTGGTTCCAGAAAAACAGCCCCCAGAGTCCTGTACCTAAGAGACGAGAGAGCTCCACAATGACACAAGATGTGTATGGAGCTCTCCTTATCTTCCTCTCAGAGCCTACACGTGGAGTCCTCTGTTAGGCCCATAATCTTCATATGTCTATGAAGAAGATTATGTCCGGTCAGCAGTCCCGTAACAGCCCTCACCTTGGCCCGGTCACAGCTCAGCAAAGCTCAGCTGTATCTGCAATCTGGTCCTTGGATAAGTGCACAAGACTGCCTAAGTCCGGACTCGGTCCTCCATCTACCAGCGTGTTCCTTGGAGGTCCACCGATCAATTCTTCTCTTAACCTTTTGGAAACGAATGCCAAGGGCCGGCTCCGGACTCAGAAGAGGGCACTTTGCCCCTCTCCTAGCCAGTGCACAGCCCTCTCATTTCTATCAATGCCAGCATGCCCAGGGACCCATATGAGTCTCACCTGTTTACGCTGACAAAGGTTCTCTAGGATCCCCTGACACTCCCATACCAACTTAGAGCTGGTATGTGGCACCATGATCGCCTTTATCGCTGCCTGACTGTCCGAAGAGATGGAAACAACTCTCCTTAGCCACCTTAAATGCATTTCTTCCTGTGCGGCTGTCATGATTGCCATCAGTTCCGCTTAGAAGACGGAAGAGAGGTACAGACAGAACTTTCCGTGCACCCCTCCCATACACCCAAGCACCCGCACCTCCTTCTATAAGTGAGCTGTCCGTAAACCAGATGCTTCCTTTGACTGGAGCAGGCTCAGTACTCCCCATCCACTTATCTCTGCTTAGAAGGAAAGCCCTGACCTGCCTGTCAAATCTGTACCTAGGTGTCATTGAGTCTGTTCCCATTGCAAGCAACGGATCCAGACCAATGCCCTGGATAGTATTTCGCCATGGAGTCCTGGTTGGAAAGGCAGCCAACCACTAGTCGTCCTTATTCTAAAGGCCGCTATACAAGCCTCCCCTTTTACAAACAAGTCCATAGGGCAGAACCCAGTGAGGACTTCCATCGCTGCCGACCACAACCTGAACCGTCGTGTCGTTCAGTATTGCCTTAACCATTCTGCTGCATAGGTAGGCCTCGATCCATCTGGTAATGATACCACTGGCACCCATCCTAGCGACAGCAGCGATCATAGACTGCAGGGAGACATTGTTGAACGTGAAGACACCCATGGCTATCTCCTTCTGCCGAATCGTCTCCTCGACTCTCGTGACAAGTCAATGGAGAGCCGACTCAGCAGATCTCCCAGCCATGTATGCGTGTTGGTTTGTATGGAGCAGGTTTTCTCTCATTACCCAGTCCCTCATATGCCTATCGACCAACCTTTCCAATGTCTTAAGTAGAAAAAACCTCAGGCTGATCGGTCTGAAATCTTTAGGTCTGGAATGTATACCTCTTCCAGGTTTGGGGATATAGACCACTTTTGCGGTCCTCCACAGCATTGAAATGAAACCCAAGGCAAGGAAGCCCTACATATTAGGGTCAGGTGGGGTAGGAGCGACTCCAGGCCCCTCTGCAAGAGTACAGGCAGGATGCCATCCGGCCCCGCACTCTGGAATGGGGCGAAGCACTCGACTGCCTACTTGATCTTATGTTCTGTGACAACCTTCTTTGCCTCACTCCAGTCCGCGTGCGAGGCCCCAGTGCAAACCCGCCTCACTGAAATGGGGGGCTCGCCACCGTTTCCTCAACAGAACCCGGAAAGTGAGTCTCAAATAGAAGTTGCAAAGTCTCTTCTTCAGATTTGGGCCACTCCCCATCATCTTTAATGAGGGATCCCAGTCTTCCCCCAGGATCCTTAGCCAACACTTTGTGTAGCCTAGACATCACTGAGGTCGTCTCTATAGAGGTACAAAAGTCTCTAGGATTTCCTGGAGAATCTACGAACCTCTCGTCCATAATTTCTTTGGGACTCCCGGTAGGCCAACCAGTCAGCGTCATTGTGGGATCTGTTGGCCTTGCCAAGGAGCCTTCTGGTCCTCCTTCAGTGGTCCTTCAATTCGTGAGACCATCTCCGGCTTCGAGCATCCCTTGTGCCATCAAAGGGCAGTTATTCTCATAAGAGGTGATTACGGCCTCCTTAAGGAATGCCACTCTCTCGTCAAGATCCAATCCAGATTGAATCTTGCCTTTATAGCCCAGTCAATGAAGGTTTTGTGTCGCAACTAATTAGGGGAAAGCTGAATTTTTGCAGGTTGTTAGTATACAAGGTAAACAATAAAAAATGACAAAGTCCCGACCCCCACCCCTCTTGCTTTCCTCCCAACCCCCTCCCAAACATCGCAAGAGCAGTACTTTGGTTAAATACTCATAGCTCGAAAACTAATAAAGTTACAGACGTGATTCTTTTTTTATACTACACCTAACAATATGGCAAACAAATTATGTATTTAAAATTTTTATGTGTATAACTTCGTTTAACCGTAATACTGATATACATACAAAAAAATGCCTCTGCTAATTACAAAAACTTACTTTAACCAATTATATCATTTTATCCTTGCATTGTGGAAAGAAACGTCTTCAACAAAACTTATAGATAATTTAATTAGCTTTAAAATGACGTATCTAACATTGCTTACCGTTGAAATTATGGCTTCATAGAGAGCGATTAAACAGTAGCGGGTAAAGCGCGGGCCCCACGCTGCTCATAGCAGTGCCGCTGCCGCCGTTGACACTCGCCGCTGAGGGGCATCGTACTTGTATCTCGTATTTGTGTACTCGTATCCGTAGTCTTAAGTTATTTAGAGCAGCAATATAATAATTTTCACTTAAGGGTCCATAAGAAAATAAAGATTTAGTTCACTTGTATCACTGATAAATAACCAAATTTCACTGTCTAGGCTCTGTTGTTAAAAATCTTAGTTTTGTGATACAATAAATACAATAAATGCAAGGTAGTATTTTCTATATATATCAAAACCAGTATAGTATTTTTATAGCTTCTTATTTCCATAAGAATGAAGGAGCTCCTAGTACCCATTTATTTAAGGTGCTCTCAGTTATTCCTCGGCCATGAGTTAGACCTCCTATAGTTTTTAAAGATTTCATCAATGATTGCTCTATACACATGTCACTCCAATTTCCAGACCAGAACTCATCTTTTCTTCTAATAGTGAAGAGACCTTTTGTCACAAAGATATCGTACTCTGTCTTAGTCAGCTTTGATTTGAATTTCTTCATTTCTTGGACATACATCTGAGCAGATTTTGCATAAGGAATGTGTCCTGCAGCATGAAAATAAGGAAGCATATCAGTAATAGTGTCTAGGTGCAATTTCCAGTTCCCCATTCTCTCTGCTAGAATAAAATTTAGCATTAGGTCGATTTGCTGAATTAGATTTAGCCAGAGCTTTGATGTTCTACTCTCAGACTTCTTTAAATTGATGAGGTCTGTCAGCTTTGCCAAGGCTGATTGAATGGATTTATCATCACACGCAGTTGCTTGAGTAATATCACAGTGAGAAAGTTGGTCATAAACTGTTTAAACCTCGTTACAAAACACACTTGAACGTACCTCCTCATCTTCTGTCACTTGTTCAACAATAGCAGCATAGGTTAATTATGTATGCTCTCACAGCTCTAGCGAAGGCATGTCAAGTAAGCATGTGTTTCACCGTTGCCTTACCATAGACAGTCTCCCACAATGACTCTATTCCACTACCTTCCATTATACGACCAATATATCCCAAGTACGACACAAACAAATAGAAACCTCCCAACCTTACAACAATCCTTGACAAATCAGATTGATCTTCAGAGCCAGCAACGATTTCCATTGCTTTTAAGTATAGTGGCTGGTCAAAGGTCACATGTATGTTTCCTTGTTCTTGCTACACTGTTCAGCTACAAAACACAATGCTGTATATACTGATGATGGGCTATTTGGATAATAATAATAATAATAATGGCTTTATTGTACAAAAGTGTTTTATACAATTGGCGAACTTAGGACTAATAAGTCCTCTCTTACAGTTAACCCTTTTATGTTAAAATAGTAAATATAACAAAGCCTAAAACATGCAATACAGAACTAAACTAAAGAAAAATAATAATAATAATGACATTACAAAGAAGCAAATAATATAAACTAAATGAACTACTAACATATTATCAACTTTACCATTCTCTCACTCATACACTCGTTCGACCCTAATCCCAGACCCCATCCCCAGCTACCATCACAGACTCATCCGTTCAAAAAGAAAGGCTTTCAATGATGCTGTGAACCGAGCCCGACTGTCATATATCTTTAAATATGGAGAAAGTTTATTCCATTCTCTGCAGGCAGTTACTGAAAATGAATTTGTGTAGAAAGATGTTCTATGAAGAGGAATACGTAATATTGACGAGGCTAAGCGTGTCTCCTTTGCACCAATTTTTGAGTTATATTGAAAATTTTGAGAGAGGTGTTTCGGATTCCCATCATTAAGTACTAAAAACAAAATACTCAATATCTATCTCAATATGGATCAATGTCTATAAAAGGAATAGCCATGATGTATGAAGTGTCCTGCCCTTTTAAGTATAGTGGCTGGTCAAAGGTCACAATGTATGTTTCCTTGTTCTTGCTACACTGTTCAGCTACAAAACACAATGCTGTATATACTGAAGATGGGCTATTTGGATCAATGTCTAAAAAAGGAATAGCCATGATGTATGAAGTGTCCTGCCCTTTTAATTTTCTAGTTGAGACACTCATAAAACCATTCCAGCCTGGTTGGATGTTACATCCGCTGACCCATAACAGATTAAGTATATGAATAAAGGATACTGTGTTTGCAGTTATTTTCCTCAACAATATGGCACCTGAGAAGTCTTCCATAAAAATACGAGCTAAGCCACTGGTTTTTCGCTTAGTATACAACCGTTTACGGGTTTCTTCTGCAACCTTAAATGATCCATCAACTAATCTAGGTACTTCTGAGGTGTGACATGTGACGATGGAGTGATGCATTCAATTCTTCCCATCGCATTAAATTTGTTCAAGCCATCTAACGATCTTACGTTAACATCAGCGTTGTCGAAAACGTATTGTGTAAAGGAATCAGATTCTATGACTAGGGGGCCATGCGTGATTAAAGACCTTATATATCTGTCACTTTCATAGTATGAGGAACATACGCCCAGCGCAGAAAGTACCTCAATAAAATTTTTTGACCCATACATTCTATTTAAATATAGAGACAAAGAAGTTTGTATTGACGATAGGAAGGACCTTGGTCTTACAGCGGACATTATTGAATGGTTTATCACAGCACATTTTCTACTTATGTCAGAGCTCGAGTTTTCAGTTCGTTTTTTGGTCACCGTAGACGTAAATAGTGCCAATGTTTCAGGAATCAAATCATTTGGTATGGTACTTACTTCCTTCGCTCTTGAATACTTTCCACAGTCATAATTCATTTTTTGGACATCTTCCCTAACAATTTCTACTGCTGTTTTAACAATTCTTTTGCGTTCTTCTTCAGAACTGGTTTCTCTGTTTTTGTACCAAGAATCTAAAACTTTGTGACTAGTATGTGACATACCTTAAATACTTTTCTTTCTAGATAAATTATGCATAACTAGCCTATCTTTGAAAAAATCTACAAGTTTTGCTGATAATGGCCGTCCTACCTTTTGTTCACTACTTTTAGGTTTACAAAAGTTCTTATAACATTGCCCATGGTAACGGGCTTCAGTGGCAACTAAATCAATAACATCTAAAAGCCTAGACTTAACTTTACAGGCCCAATCATCACTCCTAACATCATAAACATTGAGGAGCATTTGCTTTATTTCAATAGTTGAAACCTCGTGAATTCTGGTTCGGTACTTATATGGAAGTTTAGCGTCAAAAACCGCACGTTCTCCACATAACAAACAATCATGATTGAAATCAAACGTGTTGTCTAATTTTCTGAGAAAGTGCTGCGGTGTAGAAGGTTCTGCATTTTGCGCTTTTAATGCTGCTTTAATGTTGCTAGGTCTGGTAAAATTTCGCCTACATGTAGAATGTACCTTTATTAAATCGACATTAGCAAGTAATTTATGGATCTTGTCTTAATTCCAGAAACAGTATTCAACAAGATACGTACTAAGGACTGTCTACGAACAAGTTACAACATGCAGTCCGACGCATGGAGACATCCAAGCGCCTGACGAGTCACTGCTAGAAGCGGCGCCGCGCCGGCGGTGCAGTGTCCGCTACTGTTTAATCGCTCTCTATAAAGCAACTACGTCATTAAATAGCTTGACTAGACCCATCATATTGAAGCTAATTAAATTATCTATAAGTTTTGTTGAAGACGTTTCTTTCCACAATGCAAGGATAAAATGATATAATTGGTTAAAGTAAGTTTTTGTAATTAGCAGAGGAATTTTTTCTATGTATATCAGTATTACGGTTAAACAAAGTTATACACATAAACATTTTAAATACATAATTTGTTTGCCATATTGTTAGGTGTAATATAAAGAAAGAATCACGTCTGTAACTTTATTAGTTTTCGAGCTATGAGTATTTAACCAAAGTACTGCTCTTGCGATGTTTGGGAGGGCGTTGGGGGGAAAGCAAGAGGGGTGGGGGTCGGGACTTTATCATTTTTTATTGTTTACCTTGTATACTAACACCCTGCAAAAATTCAGCTTTCCCCTAATTAGTTGCGACAAAGGGCATTTTTTTACCTTTATTGACTGGGCTATTAGGAATTAGATCCAGTCTATCAGACAGTTCCTTCGAGTTTGAGGCCCAGTCTGTCAGTCTGGGATTCCTATACAACCTTTGTATTGTCTGGCCCTCAATCACAAAACAGATGTGTCTTGGTCCGACAATGAGAGTTCCTACGAAACTTCACAGTCCCTAATGTCGTGAAACATTGAGGCTGAGGCCATAGTTATGTATATAACCTCCCTCCTAATAACCGAAAAGGTTGGTTGGTACTTATTGAGTACCAAAAGGTCGGTCCCTCCCAGATATTCTGCAAGAGCAAGGCTCCTCTCATTCGTGTCACTACTTACCCAAACCTCGTTGTGAGAGTTGGAGTTGCAGCCGACCACTAGCACAAGGTTCCCGCTCCGGCAGTATTCAACCAGTACCACCATCTTTCTTGATGGTGAGAGGATCATCCTATCCTCATCGCAGGTATACCGATGCGACCTCCAGTTTCCTCCCCACACCATTACCCTTTTGCAGTTTTAATTACCACTGCAACTACATCTCCTCCACAAAATTCCAGTATGAGCCAACTATCTATGCCTGCAACCAAAATGGCTGACCGCGGTTTCAGCCTACCCGATCCCCCATAGAGGCTATATGTAGGAATGTTAAGACCCTCAATAAAGTTATCCCGAATCCACGGTTCCTGAATCAGAGCAACATTAACCCCTCTCTCTCTTATAGTTATTGCTAGTATAGTAGAGGCTTCAATACTATGATTGAGGTTGGCTTGTGAAAAAAACTCACCATATCCTCCAGTTCAGCACATAAATCCTTGGTCCCCCTCTTCCTCTGGGTAGCCCAAGCCTCTTCTTGTCTCTACCGTCGAGACAGTAGCTTTCCCTGAAACTCAAACAGAGAGGGTTAGTGCCTAAAAAGTCAAGCCCTAGCCCTACATTTATCTGAGTTATTATCATCTTTTTGAGAGGAGTTTCCTGCGGGCAGCATGACTGTAGCCAGGCCGACTCCACAGTATAACTTCCTCTGCTGGGCTTCCATGACCACCAGTGAGGCAGAGTCCACTGTGATTACAAGTCTGACACCCGTAGGTGTCTCCTTGCAGTCCAGTGTCCTCCACAACTCAGTCTGGAGGCATGGGTTCAGATGGGAGAGTCTTTTCAGATAAGTCTCTATACTTGATGGGGGACCCAAGACCCAGAGAAATATCTTTTTAAACCTAGGAAGTGCATCCATACCTAGGTTTGATTACAGGAGTGGTGATTGATTGATTGTACGGCTTGATTACAAGAGTCCACACCCAGTTCACAGTGCACTGGTCTTCACAGACCACCACGACAGCGCCCTTCGACAGATACATGTCTTGGATTCTCGGCAGCCAGTTCCTACCAAAGGGCATGTCCACCTCCAAGCCCACGGCAACCTGAATGTCCCGGAGCTGTGCCTCCTGATCGATTTTTGTCAGAGGGTAGCCCTCACTGATAATGGCCACCCTCAGACCAACCTCTGCCACTCTGGCATAGGAAGCCTTTGGGCGCTTCTCTTCTTTTTCAGTTTTTGGAGTGGTTCCCTGGGGCCTAGGCTTTTTCCTAGGATGACCCTGGGTCCCTTCTCCAGTCGGGGAGGCTTTTAAGCCTGGTTGGTCTGATGAACCACGCTTAGTGCCAGTTTTCCGGGGCTCAGCTGGGTTCCCTGACGTGTACTGTAGGTTGCCCCCAGCGCCCGTCTGGTTCCTCGATGCTTCTGGCACCAGATCCCCGGCTTTCGCGTTCCTCCTTCTCCTTTTCTCCGCCCCACAGAGCCTTTTCCTCTTACCTGGAGGATCTGCCAGTGTTCCAGGTTCAGATTTCCCCAGATCCTGAGCCACTGACATCCCCTCCCCCTTCTCTCCTAGATTCAATGAGTCCACGCATTCCTGCAGGGCTTGCACCTCTAGGGAGGGAGGGTGTGGAGAGGATGAGACAGACTCTTCATCCTCATCCATGTAGGACTGAGACATACGCGTGAAGGCCTCAAAGATCTCCTGCATGGTTCTAATGCTGCCAGACTGGGCAGGGTCCGAAGACTCACTGCCCTTGTCTGCTTCCACCACTGAGCTGAGCTGCTCAATCACCTCTGGCACGTTTGAGACATTTACTTCTTTGCTTGTACTCATGTTTCTGTTGGGAATTTATATATATATATATATATGTTGTGAGTGTATGTGTCAGTGTCGATGTCCTAAGGGCAATCCATATTCCTTTTGCCACCTCCCCACGAGCATATTCATGCCCCCAAGGGCCCCTGTGGCCTTGGAAGTGCCCTCCTAACCTGTCTACACGGTCCTATCCAGTCACCAACTGGCAATGTAGACAGGATCGGGATTTTCGCCAGTTGATAGGGCAGCTATCACATGCTGGTGAGGCCATGTCGGGCCCCTGTACTATCTGGCAGCCCGGTGTGCCATCTTGGTTTTTACAACTGTACCCTCAAGAGCCCCGGGGTCATGGTATCCGCAGTTTGGCAGCTCTATTTCTACTTCTGGCCCCTGAGACATTATCATGTGCTTGTGTGTTGGATGTGGTGCTGAGTTCAGGGTCCGCGGGGTCACTACTCCCGTCAGCTGCACACCTCAGCTGCTCCTGCAGACTCCCGGCACCAGTTAATCAGATGCATTTTTAACTTGAACTATACAAATAAGAGCTTAGGACAGTGAAACTTGATTCCCCCTCCTGAATTGTAGAAATTCAATTGGCTACAAATCTCTTGCATTGAGTAAGTTCTGCCTTTATCCACGAAAAAACCACTATAAAGTATGACCAATAAGTTGTGCTAACAATCCATTTTCACAATTTTAATACCTTTTTATGAGTTACAGTAATCCTTAGTAATCCATAAGTATTGCTGCACAGAGTTCAAGTTGAGGAATAGGTGTTAGTTCCAAAAGATTCACAAAACTAATGTCATTATACTCACATTTGGTACTGTAATACATACACAATCGAATTGACCCATTCACACGCTCATACACAATACGGTGATACTATAATACATGCACAATTGAATTGACCCATTCTCACACCCATACACCATACGGTGGTGTTGGAATACATACACAATGGAATTGACCCATTCACACGCCCATACACAATACATTAGTGTTGGAATACATACACAATGGAATCGACCCATTCACACGCCCATACACAATACGGTGGTGTTAGAATAAATACACAATGGAATTGACCAATTCACACGCACGTACACAAAATACGGTGGTACTGTAATACATGCACAATGGAATTGACCCATTCACACGCCCATACACAATATGGTGGTGTTGGAATACATACACAATGGAATTGACCCATTCACACGCCCATACACAATACGTTAGTGTTGGAATACATGCACAATGGGATAACTCAAGATATACAGTTCACATACGGAAGTTTTAGTTCGATCAATATGTCACCTGGAGCTGATTGCACGTCTTCACTGTAGAATAGGACCGAAGTTAATAATTTCTCTGCATGGCTGTCGTCAATATGTTAAAATAAATACTGAAAGCCTAGAAACACAGACTTGTGTTAATTCAAATTTTCATTTTAAGCTAGTTGGTGCAAAAGTCCAAAAAAGAGGTGAAACATTTATTATAATTTATTATGTTCCGTTATTAGATGAGCTGACAACAGCAACAACATTACTTTGGCTTATTTTTTGCTCACCAGTGGCGGATTTAGGGGGCTACCGGGCTCAAGCTCCCCCCCCCCCCATAACCAACAAAATTTTTAAATTACAACGGTAAATAAATCAATACTTTCAGGTGTTTAACGATATCGAATAATTATTGACAATGTGAAAACTATTTACTTTTTCACACTCACATTAACACGCATTTTTTAGCATATATTATTACTATCACAATAAATAACTCACAATTAACTTATTAAAGACTGACGCAACGATATGAGCGATGATATGAAGTAAAATATGTCAGCGAGCCTCTCATGCGAGATAAGCGCGAGCGAGGACTGCAGGATTTTGATGCGGTAACGTCAAACGGCAAGGACGGGGACTGGTCACGTTGAAACCTATAAGGAACCAACGCAATATACCAAAGTGGCTAATTCCAAAAATACTAAATATCATCATAGCGAACCCTACAACCACATTCTAAGACAAGACGATCCATTCCGTGTCGATAGTTGTTTCAGTAAATAGATACCAGTAACTGTTTTTCTTACGAGACAAAATTCTTAGATGCATAAAATAAATACAATGCACTATTATTTCTGTCACATTCACATTTTAATTAACGTTATGGTTGTAATACTATAATGGAATATTGAACTTTGGGTCTTTATTTAAACTTTATTATTGCTTTGAAATTAAATTAAATTTTCAACAACGTTTAGTTTGTTCTTACTCATTGCAATATAAAATAATGAATTATAAGCTATAGGTCTACACTTGCATTTAATATTAAAAAAACAACTTCAGCGAACAGTAATTTTGTAAAGTTTGCTATTTTCTAGTAATTTTAGTTATATCTACATAGTATTTATATTTTTTTCTGCAGCAGTAGTAGTTTGAAGACAGGAATATTTTTCTTAAGAATCAGAGCTGCATCCCTGAGGTTCGTCATTCGTTAAGGTGGTGCAATCGGTTTACAGTGAGTTGATTATTTTCCAATTTTATAGTGAAAATTATTTAATGTACCTTCCCTTGAGACAGGAAACATAAATTAAAAATTTGTTTAGCCACTACATTAGAACTTGTGGCCTTATGAAGTGGTGAATTTAGCTGATTTAAAATCAAGTATAAGACAAAAACGTTCAAAGTACAAGTTAAATTTTTTATAACTACATTTATTGCACATAACTGAAGGGATTAAAATGTTTAAATTTTTTTTTAATGTAAAAATATTTATAGTTTTAAAGATAAAAAATACCTCTTTTGAACCTTGCAAATTATTAATATTTTTACATTAAAAAAAAATTAAAAACATCTTAACACGTTGACTGCGGACTACTTCTTTATACGTAATGGTGGCGCTGCGTGCGTAGCGGACTACTTCTAAAGAAGTACCCCTCCCGCTTCAACGATATTGGTTCAGTGTGAGACTAGCCGTTGCCCGAGAACCTTGTGCCACTCACCGCTTACACTGAACCAATATCGTTGAAGCGGGAGGGGTACTTCTTTAGAAGTAGTCCGCTACGCGCGCAGCGCCACCACTACGTATAAAGAAGTAGTCCGCAGTCAACGTGTTAATCCCTTCAGTTATGAATAAAAAACATAGTTATAACAAATTAAACTTGTAATTTGAACGGTTTTATCTTATGCTTGATTTAAAATCAGCCAAATTCACCACTTCATAAGGCCACAAATTCTAATATAGTGATTAAAAGTTTGTTGTTGTATTTTTCCTATCTCAAGGGAAGTTAGGTTAATAATTTTGATTATAAAATTGGAAAGTAATCAACTCACTGAAAACCAATTGCACCACTTATCGTATCAGGTTTTCCTAGCCCTAGAATGAGTTTTCCTAACAGTGTACCCACAACACCCATATACTCTGATTAACCCCTCCCAAAGTAATGTTCTAGATCCACCACTGTTCCTCACATACTGTTTTTATTTATACTTCACAAGCTCTTTTAATACAACTTTTAATTTAAATAAGTCTGCCAAATAAATTTACCAACTATAGACGTGAGTAATCTTCCTGAAGCTCATCGATTGGACAATATCCCGAGTAATGTTGATTATGATTTCATACAAAACGCAAATGACGATGAATTAAATATTATTGAAGAAGTGGTTAAGGCAATTCAAGAAAATACGCCTGATAAAACTAACACATTTTTTGTAGAAGGGCCTGGTGGAACAGGTCAAACATATGTTTACCACTGCTTGATTCAATTTTGCAAAAATAACAATTTTGGTGTAAACACTGTAGTTTGAACTGGAATAGCAGCAATGTTGTTACCCAATGGCCGAACAGTACATAGCCATTTCAAAATACCACTACAGCTGAATGAGACATCTGTGTCTGCTCTAAAGATAAAGAGTAAGGAAGCTGCATTAATACAAGAAGCTAGACTGATTATATGGGATGAAGTTCCAATGGCCACTAATTATGCTTTAATGGCTATAAATGGACTACTTCAAGATATAATGAAAAACAGTGTCCCCTTTGGTGGAAAAGTTATAATTCTTGGAGGAGACTTCTGGCAGGTATTCCCTATGCTTCCAGACATACAATTGTACAACACAGCATTAAATGTTCATCTCTTTGGCCCAGCTATAAGATTTTTAAACTTACCAGGAATTTAAGAGTGAATAAAGAACAATATTTTGCAGGTTTCTTATTGGCTGTAGGAAATGGTGAGCAATTATCACCAGAAAATGAGTCATCAGAAGTAATTGATTTACCACCTTCAATTTATTTATTTTTATTTATTTATTTATTCATAAGACACCGATCGTCATGATATGGGCGAATATGGATTTCGAATGAGTGTAGATGAGCGAACGTAGGCTTTGTTACAAACTAAGGCCGACTATTCCTTAGTGTCATTAATTAATAGCCCAATGACAAATGAACAGCCGGTGGTTATCAGCTGATCCTTCTCAAAATGTATTATGACTCTGATTGGGATCGAACTGAGAACCTTTAGCACATGAAGTTGGGATTGAACCAACTATGCTATTGACCAATTTTGGTTGGTTTTAATTAAATTAAATTTAATTAAAAATCGGTAGCAAATTGGGACCAGGTCTATTTTTAGTTTACATAAATAATATTTCTAAGATACCCGTATATAGAAAATTGTTTCTTTTTGCTGATGACATTTTAATATTTATAAAGGGGAACATTTGGGAGGAAGTTAGAAGGATGGCTTTAAATGATTTATTGGTTTCCGAAAAATGGTTTGATTAGAATGCATCATCTTTGAATGTTTCCAAGACTAAATTTATGCCAATTTCTCTAAAACCTGTTTCAGATTATTTATTAGATAACCTAAACATTCATGGTTGTGGGGATTACCTTAATAATTCATGTGGCTGTAATTTCTTAGAATCAGTAACATCGTATAAATATTTGGGTGTGTCTTTTGACACCCGCATGACAAGGGCTTCTCACATTCAGTTATTAAAAATTAAGCTTCAAAAGTACATTTACGATTTTAGACAATTACGGGAGGTGTTGAATGAAAGAGAAATTAGAATGGCTTTTTTGCATTTGTTCAATCCTTGTTGATGTTTGAAATTATTGCATGGGGATGAGCACACAAATCCATTTTAAAACCTCTGGAGACTATACAAAAGGCAATTCTGAAGACCGCTTTTAACAAATGCAAATGATACCCTACTGACACCCTACTTCAGGAAACATCATTTCTCACTATCCGCCAGCTCTTCATAAAAAAATCTTCTTGTATACATTTTCACAGTATTTTTACTGATATTATCCATTCTTATAATACTCATTATGCACAACAAGTAGGTGTGGCAGCGCAAACTCTAGATAAGTCTTATTCTGAGACAAATCCCTACTATCTGTCATGTCAACTATGTAGAAATGTCGTAAAAAAGTTACCCAATATTAATCTATTTGATTGTAATTCTATTTCTGTATTCAAGAGACGTGTATCTCATTGGCTTAATACAATGGGCATCGAGGAGGCGGAGCTAGATTTCTAAAATAATTTCCCTTTCCAAGCCATATTCGTTATCTGATACAGCTGTCAATACTATCTATTCTATTCATTGCTAAAGCCTCCTGAGCTGATATATATAACAAATAATAAGGTTAACGTACCTTTTGTCGTCTTCAGCTACAAAATCTTCTTAATTGGATTATCGGTTTCAGAGTAAAAACTCCATGTTCACATCCATTGTACGTTGTCAAAAGTCAGCTACAAAATCTTCTTAATTGGATTATCGGTTTCAGAGTAAAAACTCCATGTTCACATCCATTGTACGTTGTCAAAAGTCACATCAAAACATTATACAAAAATTTTTGTATAATGTTTTGATGTGACTTGACAACGTACAATGGATGTGAACATGGAGTTTTTACTCTGAAACCGATAATCCAATTAAGAAGATTTTGTAGCTGAAGACGACAAAAGGTACGTTAACCTTATTATTTGCTATCTATTCTCTTATGTCTCTTTGCAAAATTAGTAGTCAAACCATAGTACTTCCAAACATATTTTACTTTTATATTTTTTACTAACTCTCACATTTTTATCAATATGCAATGTTATTTTATAATTCCGTTCTCACATAAAAGCGTCTATACATAAGTTAAAATAGTCACAACTTGAGCCTACGCACAAGCTGCTTGCCCATGTAGGCTCATTTCCCATCTTTTTATACAAACATTTTTTAGTAAATTGTACTTTTGTAATTTAAGGTAGTATTTACAATTAACTGTTCATCCAGTTTTGCGCAAATTTCATCATCGATCAATTTTGTTTGTTTGGAATATTACCTGATTGTTAATTTTGTAAAAATTTTTATGGGGAATAAACAATATTTCATTTCATAATATGACCATTTTTTTAACCTTAGTCTTGAACAAGGGAAATTTCCAAAATGTTTAAGAACTGCTGTTATATTATTATTAAAAAATGGGGATTTGAACCATTTTTATAAATAAAATTCATCTTTTTTGCAATATTTTAAAAATTACTGAAATAAATGCTAAAAAAAATGGTTGAAAAGATTTTTTTAAATTAACTCTTTAAACTCTTTAGTTTAATACATTACATTCACAGTTACGATACATTGCTTTTATATGCGTAAGTAACTGCAGTCATTTTGTATTGATTTTGTAACTAATATCAGATAAAAGCATTGTTCTTGAAATGTATGGTGAACAAATTATGTTGGAAGGTGACATTTCAAAATTTACAAACGTTGCTATCCTTGCACCAAAAAACGAGCACTGTAACAAAATAAACTGTAAAGTAATTGATTTACTATCTGGACAACATAAAGCATATGTAAGTGTAACTAGTTTGGTTTGTGAAGATGTAAGGGAACAAATGTAGTTTCCGACGGAATGTCTGGACAGTTTGGACCTAAGTGGGTTGCCACTACACAAATTGAGTTTAAAAATTGGAGTAATTGTAATTTTACTGAGGAATTTGAATGTGATAATTGGCTTAGTAAATGGAACACGACTAATGGTTAAAAATATGTTTGAACACTTTTTACACTTAGAGATTATTATTACTGGGAGTAATAAAGGACATAGTGTTCTCCTGCTAAGGATTGATTTGTCACCATCTGATAATACTCTTCCATTTTTGTTTTGAAGACGGCAGTTCCCAATTCGCTTAGCTTTTTGTATCACCAGAAACAAAGCTCAGGGACAGTCCTTAGACCGTTAGGATTGTAGCTACCAGAACCTGAGTTAAGCCACGGATAACTTTATGTTGCACTATCCAGAGCACACTCATTTAATGACATAAAAGTAGAAATTCGTCCAAAAACTAATAGAACTTTGAACATTATTTATAAATAAATACTATAAGCACTGTAATTTAACTTACATTAAAATTAATAAAATGATTTCTCTTAAAATATTTATTTATTTTCTAAACACACTTCCCGAAATTTGTTGCAGGGTTAAACTAGTACAATTTTAAATTCTATGCAAGATAATAATTTTATTTAATCTTTCTTGAAAAACTGTCTTAAATAATTGCCCTTTGAATATTATAAAAAAATTTAACAAGTCAAATTCTGTATCACAAAAAATTCTATTCTTGAAGGGATATGTTTACAGTTGTTAAATGTATTACTTTAAAACCTGAATATGCTTAAACAAATTGGTACTCTGCAATGGTACATTCTTGACACTTTTCTAAAGTGATAATTAATATTATTTTATTCATTCCACCATGTTGTTTGTTAAAAGTATAAAAATATGCAGAGTTATTTTCATTCATATTACTATTTCATTCATTAAAAGAGCAATAACAACATTTAATATAACTCTCGCAACATAATAAACTATTTTGGTTGAAATAGCTACAAAGCCAATATGATAAGGCAAGGTTTATGCAAGTCCAAAGTACATCAGGACTGGGCCTGTTGTAACAATACACAAGTTTTCCTTCCTAAACCAGTACATTCAAATAACATGCAAGATAGCATTTAGTTAGTGTCTTCCTCTCTTAAGGAAATGCTTGTAAGTTTTCTTCTTGGATTTTAATATTTTTCTATAAATCAGGTAATATTTTCTGTGAATATGTTAAATATCCCATATTAAATAGGCGTCACGTTAAATTTGTCAAAATATTTCATTATATTTTAAATTAGTGTTTTTTTAATAGCAACATTACATTTGATAGGTATGTAGGAGTAACATATATATTTACACTGTACCAAATATTTGGATATTAGAGATGAACTGAAGAAGAGACTCCAACCTGATTGTACAATTAGACGAGTTCTCACTGATCCAACCTATTGGAGACTGGCCAGACTTGTATATGAGAGACACGGTGCAGTCTGCATCACCTGAAGCTGGATGCACGTACCAAGAAAAAAAAATATATATGCAGTTTTTAAAAACTAAACTGTAAAATATCACATGTCAAGTTTTTGAAGGAGAAATTTACCCTACATTTTTAAAATAGAATAAAATTGTTTGTTATGCTTCACTATATGCCGTTATAACTCCTCACAGTATTATTTTATTTTAGATATATTTCATCATTAAAATATGTATTAAAAAATGTAGCTAGTGTAAATCGCATCAAAATAGTCCTATGACATTTTAGGCAGTGTTGCCATATCGTTACTTAGAACCATCCCAACCACACATTTAATCTATGACAAGTATGCTTATGTTCAATATTGTCAATGTTGATTGTCATTTTGTTTACAAAACAGCAGTATGATACTGTTTAAAAACCTATTTTAAGGTTATGGTAAAATTAATTATTTCATGTATTTACTGAATTTTGTTGTTGTTGATTTTTCTTTTGATCCATTGCTAATAGTATTCAAAAATTAAATAAATACATATTTATAAATCAGTAATTTTATAAAACATATTCAAAAATATTAATTAATAAATATAAAGTAAACATTTTAAAACAAAAATTAACATAACCATATTTCTTCCACTAAATATATATGACCAAAACACTACATTTGTTTATAAAAACAAATGATGTTTGTTTACTGCAACAGATGTTTGGACAGATTATTAATAATTTTCAATGAATTTATATGTGACAAGCTCATTGCTGGGCGAGAAGTGAGGAGGGAGCTTCAAATGCAACAGCTATCTTGGTGCAGCTTATACTAATCACACATAGTCCTTCTTTTAAAGTATAAAAATACTGAATGTTTATTTCCATTTGCTTTGTTGGTTTAATCCGACAGAATTGGATTTTATTATGCCTAAAAAAGTGAAAAAAGCAATCTTATTTTACCCTCCAATCATTCAAATTTATAATCAGCCGTTTGTTTAAATGTGGTTTGTTTATGTATTTTTTGCACTGTACAACTGTTTTAAGCTGAGTTTTAATCAATTTTTGATTAGATTATAGCATATTGCTTTTATCTTTTTTAACACTTCTTAGAGTTTTCAAGATTAATCCTTTTTATGCCTTGTAATTATATAGAAAAGAGGCCTTTTCGATTTTTTGGGTGAACAATTTTTCATATTATATACATTGGTTAGAAACAAGAATATTATTTTTTTTTCAGTAAGCCAGAAAGAATTACGAAAATGAAAGAAAGCGGACAAATATTTTGTTCATAAATATTAGGATGTCGGTACTCTAATTGTGCGTAATTTTGATTACGGATATGACAAAAGTATATGCAATTGAACTTTTATTAAGCATGTTAGCATAGCAGGAAGCACCTAGCCAAAAATGTGCCAGTTTCAGTAAGGTTATGTTTTGTTCGGATAAGGCTAGGTTGTGTGTTGATAGGTCTAAGTTAACCTTATAAACCCAAACCTAACTTAACATAACCTATCAATACCCAACCCAGCCCTATCCTTATGGAATGTAACTTTACTTATATTGGCACATTTCTGGAGCTAACTTGCCTAGTAATGGTTTTATTGTAAAGACCTTGCCGGCGTGGTGGCTAAAGCTTCGAACTGCAGAGGGCATGGTTCAAGGTTTGAGTAACCACTGAGCCAATGGTCGGCATTTCACTCGTTGAGTAAAGTTCATGCACAGGCCTGCAGGCCCGTGTGAATTAGTGAGTGAAGTTTAAAAAAAAGAGAAATAAAATATTCATGATCAGGACAAAATTTCATATAATTTGAGTACCTAAATCGCTATATTTACAGAAAAAAAATTATTCCATTTTCCCTATATATCAAATTAAATCTATGCTTCTCTGCAACCAGGTTTTCTAAATTCAAAATATTGTTTTTGTGACTAAAGAACTAATAAATATTTAGTCCTGATTTTGTCCCCAAAAACTAAATTGGCCAAATGTGGGGAAACAATTAACTTTTGTACATAATAAGTAGGGTAGGTTGCTAAAGAAAGAATTTAATTTTATTATTCTTTTATTAAAATATATATTTAACTTACATACCTATATTGGTTGTTAATTTGGTTTTCTATATTTTTATTTTTAAATTTTTTGGGTTAAATTTTGTATAGGCCTAGTTATTATCTTGAAAAATATATTTTGGTGTTCACCTGAAGATGGTATTATACCAAAACATGTAACAAAATAAAACTATAAGATCAATTTGAACTGTTAACAGGTTAGTCTAAACATTGTTAATATTTACAATTCAGGGGCTATAAATTATGAATTATTAAAGAAAATAACTAGACATATGCAGGGTACATCATATTTCTATATTATTAAACACTATGTGTGTTAAAACACAATTTAAATTCATATTAAAATTTACTCTGTATATCCACTTTGTAAAGTCGGCAGTGTAAAGTGCTGCAGCTGGTAGGTAATAAAACAAAGTAGTTCTTTTATATTCCTACTTTTTTTATCTCTGCACATGTTCATATAGTTTGCTGTAAGTGGACATAATCAATCTCAACAATATCAGCTGAGCAGCCACTTGTTTGTTTACAAATATTTAGATTTTTGTTAATAATTATGTTTTATTTCTTTGGTAATTAATTTGTTTTTGGGAGTAAAGTAGTTTTTAATTAAAATAGTTGTTTTAAAAATAAAATAAAAGCTTGTATGCACATTGCTTTGTATAGTGCATATTTTCCTTATGTAATACATTTTTACACAAGAAAGAGAATTGAAAGAAGCCAGAACTTAATAAATTTTTAACACATTAATCATCTTTTATAGAAAATGAGAGTACTGCTTTTAATTAAAAGTTTTTCTTTTTTATATTTATGCCAAGACGTCTTAAACTTACCTTGATCTCTAGGATTTAGGTAAAAACCCCGCTTCCTTGGTATTAAAAGTATGTTATACTTATGAGTGATGTTTTGTTGTGAGGATATTATTTATTTGGTTTTAATTGTTAATATCAGCTGATGGAAATTGTGGATTCATATTTTAACAGTTTAAATTTTAGGATATTGAAGTTTAAAATGAATACAGTATGATTGAAAAAATTATTAATTTAACATTTCAGATGTAGCAAAGTATGGTTTTGAAGCTGGTGGTTATATTTTTAGTTATTTTTTTTCTCTTTGTGTTCTGTATATAGTCACTAGCACAGTGAATTCTGATGATTGAAATTTTGATAAATTAATTATAATTAAATGAATTAACATTTCTCTTTCAAAAGATTGTGTTAAATTGTTTAGTGTTAAATTGTATTGTTAAAAGGGCATGACATGTTTAGTGTTGTTACTACATAGATATATCAAAATATCGTCATACGTTGCCTCAACATAGCTAGACACCACTGGTGCTGTCATTACTCTAAAATAGGTTCATACATTTCCTTATTGATAAAAGGAAGACAAATTATGGATTAATATATGTATGAAGATATTATTATTATTGTTATAAAACAAGTGTCATTAAAACTGATTCACTATTTAATAACTTTTATATTATAACCCACCCGCCCACCCATACACGTACAGAATTGACACACCCACCCATACTCGTACAGTGATATTGTACGACTATGGCCCATACACATGCAGTGGTATTGACCCACCCATACACGTACAGTGGTATTGACCCACCCATACACAAGCAGTGGTATTGATGATACTGTACGTGTATGGGTGGGCGGGTGGGTCAATGCCATTGTACGTGTATGGGTGGGAGGGTGGGTCAATGCTATTGTACGTGTATGGGTGGGCGGGTGGGTCAATGCCATTGTACGTGTATGGGTGGGCGGGTTACAATATCACTGTATGTCTATGGGAGGGTGGGTGGGTTAATACCACTGTACGTGTATGGGCGGGCGGGTGGGTCAATAACAATGTTTGTGTGTGGGCGGGTGGGTGGGTTAGTACCACTGTACGTGTATGGGTGGGCGGGTGGGTCAGTACCACGGTACGTGTATGGGAGGGCGGGTGGGTCAGTACCACGGTACGTGTATGGGAGGGCGGGTGGGTCAACACCACTGTACAGTTTATTGAAAAGCCATACACCGCACCATACTCAACTACTACAATAGAACTTTTCATTGCGATGACAATATTGGGACTTAACATAGTTTTTTTCTGGAATACTACTGACAAATAATGTCAATACCACCGTACGTGTATGGGTGGGCGGGTGGGTCAATACCACCGTACGTGCACGGGTGGGTGGGTGGGTATTGTGGGTCAATTAATATGAACTGCTTCAGTGTAATTGGTTTTTACTGTAAGCAGTTCCATAAGTAAAATGTAATTATACTATTCTATTCATATAAAAAAGAAGTCATATAAAAGTTGTGAAAGCCTTTCCATTTTTTCCCCACCTTGTGCGAGTATAAACACAGGACTTTCCTCAGATGCGGGGGAAATACCACTCCCATATTTTATGTATGTAAACTTTTTAATGTGTACTTAGTATTTGACTAATTAGCCCTCCCACAGGGGAGGTTAGGAAGTGGCCAACGACGATGAGCGCAGCGCCCCGACTGCAATGTGTTGTGTCATTTTAAGTCAAATTTGCTACGAAAACAACAAATATAGTTCATTAAGATATTTGTTTTGAGAATCATACTCAAGCGGATATTTTTATATTTTTAGCCGCAAACAGTTTTTGTTTTCTCTTATGCCTTACTTACATTTGAAGTATTAAAAATTCCTAGTACCGGTATTTGAAAAAAATCCTAGTAGTGACAAATGAATTGGAGAAAATGAATTTGAATGTTCATATACAGTAACAGATTGTTATTAAAATTTTTGAAAACACCCCTAGTTATACACTCATTCATTACATGTCCTATAGAACTGAATGACAAATAATAACTTTAGCAAATTAAGTCATAATATTTTTTATCCATAATGCTGAAGTAGAATTCACAATTATCTTCTATACGACATGCTAGTTCCCTATTGGCCTGACGACAACTTGTTTTATCATGGTCTTCAGGATGGTTTTCTAGACTTTGCTAAGTAATCTATTTTTGTTAAGTTAATTTTTAATTTGTTGCTGCAGTCAAGTTATTACTATTTATTGATTTTTTTTTTCTAATCTAGTCATAACTGGACCATTAACATAGTAGTCTTATAGCTCTGTAATTTATAAAAATGTGTTTTACTTGGATTATGGCTTATTTCTATTGGTTGTTATTGATTATTTAGCCAATTGCTATTTTGTAGTAGATTTTGTACTACAGTTTTTTTTCAAGATTGCAAAATGGCATTAATCTTATCAGTGGGTAAATAACTGTTGACCCACCCACCCGCCCATACACATATGACATTGTTGACCCATCCTTATGGTGGTACAGTATTGATCCAACCATCCGTACATACACTTATAGTGGTACAGTATTGACCCAACCACCCACTCATTCACTTATGGTGGTACAGTATTGACCCAACCACCCACTCATACATTTACGGTGGTATTGATAGGTGTACATGTTCTTAAGTTCTTGAGCCATGGTAAACAATCTCCTCCTCGCAGCTGTCAACATGTTATCATGTCACCACGTTGCCTGACAAATGGCAATTATTCCTCCATCTGCCGGCCCTAGTTGTTGATAAGTGTCAATCATGTGTATTCAGTGATTGTAATGTTGAGTGCCCTGCCTATTCCTTTCACCATGGTTACCACAACCTCGTTTGGTGGCTTTGGAATCTATGTGTCCACATAGTGTACTTTAGAACATTGCTGGAGATCGTTGATAGTATTCTGAAAACAAGAGCTTCTTGATAGTATTTTTTGTTTGAGCTTCTTATTTTGTGTACTTCTTAATACTGTACTTAAATAAATTATCTACACACTTTAATCCAATTCAAAGTCTGCTCATTGACAGAGCTGTTATTTCCAATGATCTTCTTATTAATTTTTTCATAAGCAATAAATTCGTTATTTGAAAGTTATTTGTTGGTATTGGATTGTTCATGATTGCTAGAAAATGATTGAAAATTTCCAATGCTTCAAGTGTTTTAACCCTGGATCGTGAGGTGGAGCATAATTTATGCTCCTCACAATGCCACCCAGAATTGTAAGGTGGAGCATAATATATGCTCCTGCATTAAAATCAATAAAACATATGTTTATCATCAAGCAAGCACAACAAAGTTGGTCCCAATCGACGCAGAATGTTCTGAGTTATATATTTCAGATTTTTAATAATTCTTTTATTCAATTTTATTATTGTAGGAAAATGTGCAACAGCAAACTTCCGCTCAGTTTCCGCCCGGCTGAGGTCGGGAGCGGTGAAAAGGCCAATGTTTGTCGAATTACTGAAGGACAACCAGGAGACGGAACAAGTTGTACCAAATATCAGTCTGTTGGGAATAAAATACTCTATCTAACAAAACAAGTTGCGTTGTTTTAGCTGCATTGGGTATTTTACAAAAGATTTTTTGGTGTACTCTTGTTTGAGTGTTTTCTGTCAAGTGAGTCGAGGCATAATTTATGCCTTTGAAGAAAGTTTAGCTAATAAGTTATTTATTGAGATATAAACAAACAAAAAATTAGCCAGAAAGGCAGAGAGTTCGTTTGTTAATTGGTGCCGTTTTGAGCGATTTCAATGCAGTATGTTGGCAATGGTAACGTGACATGTTTTCTGTTTGGCGAGTACAAAGAACGTGGCTACGGATGTCAGTCGTCTAGGCCTTATTGTTTGGTGCCCGTCAGATTTTACTTGTCAGTGTTTTATTCGCTGTTATTGTTATAAATTAATATTTGTACTTATACAATTATGTGTAGTATGTAGTGTAGTGATAGTGGAGTGTGTTATAGTGGTTTATAGTGTAAAAAAATATCAGTAATACTAAAACAAATATTAATTAGTTTTGATCTTTGTTTATTATTATTGCATATAATGATAATCATTATTATAAAAACAACAGTCTAGTATACAAAGAATGCTCAAATTTATCAATATCAAAGGATCCTAGGATGCAGACTAAGAGTGAGTCAAATATTTCATTTTATATTGTAGGCCTAGTTGTAAGTGTATTTCAATGTTTATTTGACAGCTGTGTATATTATTAGTTTACAATAATATGTTTTTACTAACAAGGTTTTTTTACTGGCAAGTACATCAGAGGTTGACTGGAAAAACTGAACAATTTGGTTTAGTAAAAGAAAGATAGCTCATTCTGAAAGAATAAAACAAGTTTGGTCACAAAAAAAACCACTCATCAGCATTCACTGTACCAGACTCAACATGGTTCAGTTGGACCCATTTAATAACATGAAATAAGCTCTATATAGAATATGTTACTATATGTATCAATTTCTTAATAAATATTTGTAGACCAAGCTAAAATTGTGCTGTTATAAAGAAAAACCAGAAGATGTAGAGTTAAAAATAGTCTAAAAAATGTTAATATTTTGTGTTCCTATAGCAACAATTGAGTTAATCATTTTATGTTGTGTTTTGCTATTATATTATTTCAACATTATCATATGTTGAAATACAATAATATTCTGTGGCCTATGTATTCATTCATATGTTAGTAAAATTAATTGTGTAGGCTATTGCTGCTATGCTTCCTCTGAGACTTAAGTTTTGATCATGAATCCACCAAAGTAGCATGCTACCAAATGATTTAATAATAGTAATAACTATATTTCTAGTATTAAAAATTAATACAAGTGTTGAAGAAAAAAAAGAAACTCAAAACATAAAACAAGAAAGTTCTGTTAGTTTCTTATCACAAACAAACAGTCAAGCTGATAAATCAAATAAACAAAAGAGAACAAATAACTTAACCTTTTTAAATGTGGATAGTTTCACAAATGTGGATAATTTCACATTAACTTTTCAAAAATACAGTACAGTTTTATTAATGAATCATAATGCAAATATTGGTGATAGAATAAAGAAAGTATTTCATAATAAAGATAGAAATGTTAAAAAAAGTGTGCAGAATAGAGAAGAGAGTAATGTGAGAGATATAAAAAATGGTATCAGTAGAATTACATTTGATAAACTAAGAAAGAGGAAACAAAAAAAAAGAAATATCCCAAATAAAACTGGAAATAAGGTAGCATGTATATCCACCACTCAAGGCTTCCAGAATAGCTTCACAAAGTCTACAAATTGTACGACAAATGATAGTAAACTTTTAGAATCTGTGAAAGGAAATGTTGGATTTCATAACAATAGCTGTTTACTAAATGAATTATTCAAAGTAACCCCAATGATACTGCAAGATTTTTTAAAATCTGATAATAACAAAATCAACAACACCCTATCATTAAAATTGAATAATAGTTTATTCGAAACAAATAATGCAAATTTACAAGTGACTGAAAAAAAACAGTCACTTGTAGAACAAATTACAAGTATTACTGCAAATCATAAACTAATAGTCTCAAATACTAATATGAAAGGTATGAATCAGAAACATTCACAGGTCAACACAAAACCAATGATTCATTCTTCTCTTGAATATAAATTAACAGGCTCAGATACTAATATGAAAAATAAAGAAGAGAAACATTTGCAAACAAAAACAGAGCAAATTACAAGTACTACATTAGAAAATAAATTAACAGCCTCAGATACTAATATGAAAAATAAAGAAGAGAACCATTTACAAACAAAAATAGATCAAATTACAAGTACTACATTAGAAAATAAATTAACAGCGTCAGATACTAATATGAAAAATAAAGAAGAGAACCATTTACAAACAAAAACAGAGCAAATTACAAGTACTACATTAGAAAATAAATTAACAGCGTCAGATACTAAGATGAAAAATAAAGAAGAGAACCATTTACAAACAAAAACAGAGCAAATTACAAGTACTACATTAGAAAATAAATTAACAGCGTCAGATACTAATATGAAAAATAAAGAAGAGAACCATTTACAAACAAAAACAGATCAAATTACAAGTACTACATTAGAAAATAAATTAACAGCCTCAGATACTAATATGAAAAATAAAGAAGAGAAACATTTACAAACAAAAACAGAGCAAATTACAAGTACTACATTAGAAAATAAATTAACAGTGTCAGATACTAATATACAATGTAGATTAGACAAAAATTCACAGATAAATAAATTTCCATTTACTTTGGAACATAAATTAAAAGACTTAAATAGCAATATGCAAGGTACGGAAGGGAATCTTTCAGATATTCGTGCAAATACACCAAGCTCTGTGTTGGGATGCAAATTTCAACATTCTTTCAACTGTACATTAAATTCTAATCTAAACATGAGAGCAATACCTCTGTTAACTAATTACACAATAGAAAAAGTTAAGAAAAGGCTCGATTATTATGATTTCCAAAGAATTGAAAATTATCCATACCAGTTAGAAATAACTGACAATCCAATGGTTGGACATAATACGGAAGTGATATTGAATGATTACTCACCATTCATTTCATCCTTTGTTCAAAATCTAAGTTATCCTGAACAATTAAATATTGTAACAAATCCAAGAGTACCGACTACAACTCCAGTAGAAGCTGTGGAAAGTACAAATCTAAAATATAGTTTGGAACTTATAAAAGGTTCAACTATTTCCCAAAATATTCCAGTAAAAGAAACTGTGAAACAAGTAAGACTTTCTCAACCAGCAGAGATGGAATTCAATCCTCAAAAGAGCTTAGCATTACTGAAAGGGGAAACACTAGAAATTTCGACATTTACAAACTGCAACACTCAAAACTTAAGTGAGCGAAACTCGAAAATGTTCTCAGAAGATCATAGTAGACACTCTAAACCAAGATATACTTTATTCCCTGTTAGTTCAGTTAAGCAGAAAACTAAACATGATAGTATATACTATGCTTTTCATGAACATGAAATGAACAGAAAGTGTCGTACAAATTATTTACGTTTTGTATCAAGACCAACCACACCTGTAACACCAAACTACAGACTAGGCCTATTAATTGAAGAAATCTCTGATAAATTAACTTTGAAAAATAAAAATATTAGTACGAAATCACCAATAATATATCTAAAACATTATGAAAAAGGAAACTTCTCAAAAACCTCAAAATCACCCATTTTAAAAGAAATCCTATGTAAAGCCGTAAATAATTTATCTACAGTTACATCTGTTATAAACTCTCATAAATCCACAACAAAACCTCGACTCAAAATTAGTGTTCCTGTTACTAAATACTTTAAAAAGAAACAAGAAATATGTAGTACGAAGCCCAAGAAACCTATTTTAAATCTTTATCTTTCAACTACCACTTCTTTAATTAAAAAACAAACACTTTTTACATATCAACAACAATATTACAAAGGAAACTTTTCAAAAACTACCAAATCAGATAAATTGAAACAATTACTAGTTAAAGCCCTGATGAAAATGTCAACAGTTACATCTTTTATTAGAACTCAAGAAAATACAGTACAACCTCAACTCAAAAATAATGACCCTTGTACTCAATGTTTTAATATCTGTAGTACTAAGCCCCAAGACCCTAATACGTATCTTCCACTCTCAACTCTTATTTCTTCAAAGAAAGTAATAGCAGGGGAAGAAGGTGATTTACCAACCTTTAGTAAAATGTCAGGCAAAGATAAAAAAAAATTAAAAACAAAACAAAGAATTTGTCAAGTTAATGAACTTAAAAATATTTTACCTTAAGATATACTGCTTAAATGTGATCATCAAAACGTTCGTTTTAAAAAATAGGATCGTTAATTAAAAAAATGTAGTCGGAGGGAGTGCTTTCTCTATGTAGATACAAAAGTTAAAGAACCTCAGAGATGAAGTCCTTGAGGCCCAAAATAATTTGTAATATTTGAATATAATTTCTCATTGAAATATTTTACTGTTTGTTTTTTATTCATTTAGATCTTAAATTAATGTTAACCAACTCAAAAAATGTAGAAAAATATGATGTAAAAGTGATTATATAACCAAACCAAATGTGAGCCTCGATTTTTGTTCATAGCACTATGAAGAGGCAGTCACCCAAAAGTAGAGACAGTAGTAATCTCTGATGGGCTAGTTTGTTTATGTTAAGAGACTACAGAGGCAGTCACCCAAAAGTAGATACTGTAGTGATCTCTGATGGGCTAGTGTGTATATGTTAAGAGACTACAGAGGCAGTCACCCAAAAGTAGAGACAGTTGTAATCTCTGATGGGCTAGTGTGTATATGTTAAGAGACTACAGAGGCAGTCACCCAAAGTAGAGACAGTTGTAATCTCTGATGGGCTAGTGTGTATTTGTTAAGAGACTACAGAGGCAGTCACCCAAAAGTAGAGATATTAGTAATCTCTGATGGGCTAGTGTGTATATGTTAAGAGACTACAGAGGCAGTCACCCAAAAGTAGAGACAGTAGTAATCTCTGATGGGCTAGTGTGTATATGTTAAGAGACTACAGAGGCAGTCGCTCAAAAGTAAAGACTGTAGTAATCTCTGATGGGCTAGTGTGTATATGTTAAGAGACTTCAGAGGTAGTTACCAGAAATTAAAACCAAATCAAAATATTTTTCGTCTGTTAGCAATTATTTGCAATCGACATGCCAAGATAACTGCAAGCTACTTAAAATATAGACATGTAACATATTAGATGTATATCCCATAAAATAAATGTTAAATGCGGTGCAGCAATGTGACTTACGATTTGTTGAAAAATAATAATTTGTAGGTTGTTTGTAAGAGTATAAAAGTTACTAGTCGAACCACTTTGGAATTTAAAAAAATTTGTAATAAATTAATAAGAAGTGAGTTTTAGTTTATCAGTTTATGATTTTTATCAACATATAAATGAATAATCAAAATTTTTAAAAATGGATTCACTTGTAACTTTAACACTCTTTCAAATGATCTAAAAATAATCAATTTCCAACAAATTTGTAATGCACAGTTTTATACCGCATTTAACATTGCTCGTTTGGGAATAAATCCAATATGTGACTATTTCTGCAGATCTTAAAAAGAAGAAAAGATATAAAAAAAAATTACTTATTCCTTCAAAATTTTAACAAATATACAATAGCTACAGTATAAACTCAGGAATAAAACTGACTATAGTTTCTAGTAATGGTGTGCGGTCAGATTATTAGACCCTTGGCTGCTAACATGATGTATGAAGGATAACATACATTCCAATTTACTGAGCATAACAGATCTCTTGATAATTTATAACCTATCTTTAATTTTTCTGGCAAACATTCGTGGGTCTTTAAATCTATATCTGTACACAGAGACATTTTTCAACCTAGCGCATAGCGATCAGTTGAACCAATATCAAATAACGTAGTTTTGAATTTAGATAAATATTTATGTCTAATGAAGATCTGATCGATTAATGAACCAGAGTGATTGTGTAATTCTTCTAGGACTATTTAACATAGAAATAAAACCATTACTCCTTAATAACATGTTGTAAGTTAGTGTATCATTACTTTGATCTAATAGATTTATGTTTATGACACCTAATTGTACAATATAGTGATTTAGATTAGACAAAACAGTTGTTAGTACATCATCAATAAAAGCTTATTCTGGAGAAGTCTGAAATGTATATAAACATAATAATATAAGGCGAGATCTTTGAAAGTTAACATTTAACAATAAAGCATCAGCTGATGTAAAATAAAAAGAATTTGAGTAACATTTATACTATTCATAGTAAACACATCACACCATCAGATCCAACTAAGATTACTAACGTAACTATCATTACAACATGTATACATTATAATTAGGAATATTATATAAATTAAGTTCATTACTATGAATTTTAGTTTAATTTAATGTAATGAAATGAATAACTTATTTTATTTCATTATTCTCAGCTAAAAGTGAGTTAAGAATTTGTTCTCAGACTTCTTATATAATAATAATAATTTTATGTATTTTCAGAATATACAAAAGAATATAATACTTGATAAAACAATAAAATAAAATAATATTTATAAATAGTAAAGAATTAAATTAGGTATTAGATCTTCTGCAGTAAACTATGTAATTTTCTGAAAATAATGTACTAAAGCGCAAGGGAAAACTATCCGTGCCCGCGTGCACGAGTTAATTTTATCTTAAACTTTCTTAGAAATAACCACTGATTCATCTGTGAACGAACTCTAGTCACAGTTGATGGATATTAAAAAAAAATTGGGTGTGCGTCGGACCACACGGTGGAAGTTATACTTCTTTGGCCATTCTCATACACCCACTCACGCACACAAACAGACAGGATATATAAATGAAATATAAGACATTTTTCAATATTATTCAATATATTTATCTTCAATATATTATACGTGACTTCATTATTATATTATACACCTATATTATCATTATCAGTAATTTCTTCGATTAAATTTCTTCGATTAACAATCGATTAATCGATAGTTCTTAAAAATTTGTTCTTACTTTTCAGCGTGACGCGGTTTCTCGACCAACATCCCATCCCAAAGTGTCTAACGGGCGCAAAGAAGTATAACTTCAAAAAGACACAGTACATTCACAGGCTTGTAAGAATCTCGAGGTCTTGTAGTTACACTTAATAATACTATCAAGCCATCATTCAGGCCGCCAGACAGTTTTGGCTAAATCAGGCGTATAGTGTGGACGCAGTTTGATGGACCGTTCAAATATTGTTCAGGCGGCTTGAGGCCTGACGAACATGCCATACTTCCTCTGTCAGATTTTAGCCAAATCTGAAGCAGGCTTGAAGGTGTGGACGCACTTTGTCCGATTCGGTTCAAGCCCCGCAATGCACATGCACGAGCTTCCCTCCTGACTCGTATGTTTCCACTCTTTTTGGTCACATGCTCTTTTATACATCGTGAATATTTTATTTGTTATAACATTTGAAGACTGTAAATGCTAATTGATCTAAGTACTGAAAGTGAAATTTAGACTGAAAATATTTTTTGGACCTAAAAATATGTAATTGAAATTTTATTAGTAGAATTTACAAATGTTAGAATGTATAAGTTTTTTTTTACATGGTATCAGAATTTGAAAGTGTTAATGTTTATCATGGTAGACAAAGACTTTTTTTAGACATTGACAAAGCTATGCTTGTAGGGTAACTACTTTATAATTCAAGTACTTTGGGTATTATTTCACTAAGAGCTTGCGGTGATATGATAACTAAAAATTTTAGATCTTTATATTTTTTGCCTGTTGCCAGGAATCTTAAGTGTTGCACTTAACCATCGTATGGATTAACAGCCTCTCTTAGATGTATGTTTTGTTTTTTGAAAAATTGGCTTGAAAAGGGGAACCTCTGTTGCATACTAATATAATGAGAGAGCTTAGAACCGAATCAGATGGCTGGCGTAATTATATGATAATGGATGAAACATTACATTGAGAACTGTCAAACATGATAATACCAATAATTGAACAATTATTATAATTATAATTGAACAATTATTGGTATTATCATGTTTGACAGTTCTCAATGTAATGTTTCATCCATTCTCATATAATTGCAGCACTGCAAATCACAGACACTGAGACATAGGACTAGCTTGAAAGACAATGATCATATACCTTGTACACTGTTGGTAACTCTAAACATGCACGGTATTCAAGTAAATAATATAAATATTGACTCTTAGGGTAAAGAAACACACCAAAAGTAAAACTATGATTGGGTGAGTAAAAGGTAACCTCTTTGACGTTTTGAGGTTATGTTGCTGTTGTGATAGAGGGCTTGTTTACCTTTCTCCTTGAGGTGGACAGACGTCCAAAGACGTCTGGAGACAGGCACAGAGATATGACTTCTTTTTCCATGCATATTATCTTGATGAGTTATCTGTTTTCTATGCATTGATTGGGTGACAAGCACAGGATATATGTAGGGAATAGTTTATTAATTTATTGTTACTGTTAACTATGTTTGCTCGCCTTGTATTACTAAATTACTACTAGTATATTATTTATTGTTATTGGTTATTGATCATTTATTTATATCATATGTTACTTTATTATTGCTAGGTATTTATTTGCAGCAGGATAGATCTGCAGTTGCTTGTAAAGAGAAAATTATGATAAGTTGCCTGCCCCTGAACCGCCACAGTAATTAAAATTGTTAGAAAAATACTGTATATTTCAAGAGTAAGAAATGGACCCCACCGACAAGTTTTTTGTAACTTGGTGGGGCCAAACAATTGTAAACAAATTGTTAATAAATAAATAAAAAAATTAAAAATAAAAATTACGCCAGCCATCTGATTCGGTTCTAAGCTCTCTCATTATATTAGTATGCTACAGAGGTTCCCCTTTTCAAGCCAATTTTTCAACCAGCATTTCCTTTTTCGCTTAGCCTACTAAAAGTCACAGAATATATTATTCCTTGGCCTACCGCAATTAATTATTCATTAGTTAATGATTTCAGACTAAAAGATCTCACCATATCAAATGTTTTTTTTTTTTTTTTTTAGTACAACTGAATGAAAATATATAGTTTTGGAGGGAAACGAAAACTGAAAGCAGATCTGTCAGGCGGCTTGAACAGTGTACAGCCATCAGATTTGGCTCAGTTGGCCATTGGCAGCAATTTGATAGTGTGTACAGGCCTTCACTCACTTTTTGTGTCCTTCTTACTGATGATTGTAACTATAAAAATACCTCATAACAATCACCAAAATAAATTGTTAAGCCAAGCCTATATTGAAATATACATAGATTATTTTTATTTTTTGTAGGATTACGTGAAAATGGAGGATGTTGTAGACTCAACTGATGAACACAAACTAATGGTAGCCTCCTCACCAACTTGTACGCTGCCATGCACAGACCCATACCCCGGACCTTATAGCTTTCAGGTCATGCTGGAAGGAGCATCGTCAAATAAGAGATCTTGGGTGGTAAGAAAAGTAGTCATTAAAAAATTTGTAATCTTGTTATTTATTATTGCTAATAATAAGCCTAATAGCATAGTTGTTTTTAGATTCTACTTAAAAGTCTATTAAGTATTTATTTTAATATAATACTTTTGGGCTTAATCAAATACTGCTACTTTAACTTTTTAACATTTATTGTAAGCATATATAATGATGGTGCAGGGGAATGGAGGTATAATAAAGATGACTGAGATGTATTGATAGTCAAGCACTTTTTGTTAATTTTGTAATTCTAACTGCAGGTAAGGGTCAGTGATAAAGTTTCGTAACATAAAAATCAATCTTTTTATTGAACTTAAAATACTAAAAAAAAAAATAAAAAAAATATTGCCTTCCACATTAAATTTCTCTTATTGCTTTCTCTGATGAGACTGGGTTCTAATGAGTCGTCTCAGGTTGTTTTAAGGCAACCATGCCCATTATCTTTCAAGGCCATGAAATGTATCAGGTTGGTTTGGAGGACCCTGGATACTTTATTCTAATTGGGCTAAACATGTCTAGTTTTGTTTTGGTCTGGTCTGCAAGCAAGCCATCCCAATAGAGATATGTTATGTTCACCCAAATACTCTTGGCTGCATGTTGTCAAGCTTTATCTTGTATGAACACAAAATCGGGGCTTACTCGTTCTTGGACAAATATGAACATCAAATTCCTCATTAACCCTATTACATTATTATAAAATATCAAAACATAATGTTGGGTTAAGGCAACAATTTATAACCCTTAAAAAAGAGTACAGGCAAGCTATTTCTTCAGCAAACATCACGTATACAATGAAAACTAAACAAATCAAAGTAGTAACAAATGCAAAGCTGCTTGGAAAATTAACAGCAACAATTGTCTATCAGAAAACAAATGTAATAAAATTAACATCAGTGCCAATATTTTAAATAATTTTTTCATCAAATCTATTTTAGAAATTAAAGAAAGCCTTGGTAAACAACACTGTATTTTTAGAGAATATTTAGAAAAAGTAAAATTAATCTTCCAACAGATCAATTTTAATGGACAGAGATCAAGCCTGATCATATTATTGAGTCAGTTAAAACCCTGAACAACTCGGATGGTTGTGATGTTTATAGTATCTCCAATAAAATGCTGAAAAAATTGCTCCTAGCATTGTTGTTCCTCTCACTTTCTGTTTTAATCACTGTTTAAAGAACAGCTATTTCTCAGATGAATTTAAACTTTCAAGAGTCCGTCCAGTTTTTAAAAGGGGCCCCAAAAATACTCCTGAGTGTTATCGCCCCATCTCTATAATTCTAGTTGTAGGTAAATTATTAGAGGCCGTAGTCTAAAAGCAATTTGTAACTATCTTGAAACAAACAATCTTTTAAATTCTATGCAGTTTGGTTTCAGAAAAAATAAATCTACCTTTCAAGCTTTAGACAAATTGGTAAGGGTTGTCTCAGACATCTTTGAGAATAAGGTATTTGCTCATGGCACCTTGTGTGACCTGAGCAGGGCTTCTGATTTTGTAGACATCAAAGACATTGTCATGAAGTAGTCATGCTATGGCTTTAGCCAAAGTCCACTTTTATTTATAAAATCTTACTTGAGCAATAGGAAACACGTTTTTAACAATGGTAGGTGGTCTGAAGTAGTGGATGTGAGGTATGGTGTCTCGCAGGGATCCATACTAGGTCCTTTGTTGTTTTAACTTGCAATAATGACCTACCATCATCAGTCCCAGCAACAACAATTTTATATGCAGATGATTCAACTTTCTTAAATACAAGTAATAACTTAGAAGAACTGAATCTTATTACAAAAAATATTCTATCACATGCTTCAAATTGGTTCAAAAGCAACGGTTTCCATCTAAATGAATTTAAAACTCAAAATATTTTATTTACCCTAAGACAATACAGTAAAACGTCGATAGTTCAACACTTTGTGGACTGCAGGGGTGTCGAAGTATCGAAATGTTGAACTATAATAAATGTACGGTAAACATAAAACAAAAAAGATTATTTTCATAAAGAAATTGTAGAATAATTTCCTCGTGAATTGTTAACAATTTAACAAAAGTAAAAACAAGCTATACTGTATATTTCTGTAACAATGTATATTCTACTGAAATGGTATGGAGTTACAATAGTAGTTATTAAAGTATGGACAGTAGCCCCGGAAAGTGCACACATCTTGTACAGTGTGACCGTATATTTGTGTATGTGTTATTATATTAATGTTTTAATCAAATTGTGTTATGTGTCTCAATTTTAATTCGACGACGAATCCCAACAGATGATATACCTGATGATGTGGTAGGTTGCCACAAAACTGGTAGTACAACATACATCAAAACAGAGGATATTAAAAAAGTAAAACCATTATCAATATATTAAAAACTGCCTATTTAGTTTTCTTTCAATCCATAATACGATAGACTTGTGTGAGTTAACGCAAGTAAAATTAATGATATTCTGATTCTCCAAAAAAATAAATGTGTAACAATCATTACTAACTCACAGCCATTAGAACACTGTAAACCTCTTTTTATTCATTAAAAAATCCAAACTGTATTAAATCTCTATTTTTTTTATCTCATAAAGTATATTTTTCAAAATTAACATTTAGTAAAGCCGAGCAGCAAAAATCACTCATATAACATCAGAAACAAAAATTCTGCAATTATTCAATACAATAGATTGAGCAATAGTCACCTAGTAGTTGTACTAAGGGTACAACCACTTGTTGGCTTTGGTGCAAAAATATAACAATAAGATGTTTCTTAATAAGTGTATCTCTCTCTCTCCCTCACTCTCTCCCTCCCTCCCTCCCTCCCTCCCTCCCCCTCTCTCTCTCTCCCACTCCCACTTTCCTCACCTAAAGAAAGTGCCAGTGGTATTGTCGTATGATTATGTGGTTCTTTTGTGTATGTTACTACTACTCTAGTGTAAGTGAACTTGTCTTCTAAGGTAAGTTTGTTGATGTCTTATCTCTCCAGTATACTAATTCCTGGCCTAGTGCCCTTTAACCTATCCTTATTGTAATATTTGTTATTAATATGGTAAGTAGCAACACTGCCGCACGTGCAGACTAATTGTTCAGTCAGTAGTTTTGAAAAAAAATTATGTGCAAAATAAAATTTAATTCCAATTTTATGATTGTAATTATGTAAGAGCTGTTTCTCTTCACTTGAACTGACATTGGACTTGGCTGTCAATGAGAGCTGTCTGCAACATGACTTTGTCAATGATGATAGATTTTTATGGCATTAAAAATGGTTTTGATTTGATTTGAGTATGGGCCATCGCTATTCGCGTAAGCTGGTACCCATTACGGGTATAGGAGTCACAATTTGCGATGGCTTGCTTAATTCAATCTTACGTTGTTATTATCCATCTATTTCTATTGAATACATTACTAAAATGTAGTCCTGATTCTAATCTTTCCATTTGTATAACTTTGGTTTGCTATTTCATTGTGTGAATGTAAGATGCTTTTTTATAAAACAGCTGATGTAATTTCGTTTTCAGTAATATTTGCATTTACATTTATTGCGCAAGTTCCACAAAAACGCATGAAACATTTTATTTATCATTTGTTACCATAAAAACCTATACATTTTTGGAAACTGTATAACATTTTTAGTACACGGACTATGATTGTAAATCAATTGAATCTTATTCATGAGCATTAGTATATGCTAGAAAATAAATATTTTTGGAATAAAAAATTTAAATATTTTTATTTAGTAGAATATTGTTTAACCAACGTATATGGGCTGTGATGACGTCAGATAAGTGAAAATGTGGGATAATAGGGAATTGCAACAACAACAACAAAAATGCTAATTTTTGTATAACTAAGTTTTTATTTACCACTGTACTTGTATGGGTGGACGGGTGGGTCAATACTACTGTACGTGTATGGGTGGGTGGGTGGGTCAATACCACTGTACGTGTATGGGTGGGCGGGTGGGTCAATACTACTGTACGTGTATGGGTGGGTGAGTGGGTCAAGAAGGTTGTGTAGTATGCATCTAACCTTCTAAACGTATACAGCTGAGCTAAATGCCAGTTCATTGCCACTTTAGATTGTTCTGTTCATCTGAGTGATTTTTTGGCTAGTATTTTTGTTATCTTTTTGTGTGTGTGTGTGTGTGTGTGTGTGTGTTGAGCAAAATTTTTTTATCAATACCACTATACTTGTATGGGTGGGCGGGTGGGTCAATTCCACTGTACTTGTATGGGTGGGCGGGTGGGTCAATACCACTGTACGTGTATGGGTGGGCGGGTGAGTCAATACCACTGTACTTGTATGGGTGGGCGGGTGAGTCAATACCACTGTACTTTAGTGCATTTTACTATGAATTAACACTTTAGTACTGTTTAAACAAATATTAATATGGGTTATAGAACACAAAATAAAACTGATAACAATAAGAAATACTATAAGTTGCAAAATACATAATTATTTAACAATACTTAAAATGGAAGGTAAATGAACGAAATGTACTAAATATAAAATTAAATGAACTTATAAGTGAGTCTAAAAATACACTTCTTATAAGTAATGAACTCACATGGTACAGCCCACGCTAAAACTGAACGTAAGGTCGGACAGTAAGCAACAAAATTACTGTATCTGCTCATTCATTAATACAGTAGCTGATCAGTTACTTATTGCTGTATTACATTGTTACATAATTCACAGTACATGTACTACATGATACAATTCTGAAACAAACTAACCGATTTTCGTTGTATAAAAGTCAGTTCTGGTCCCAACTATCTCGGAAAATCAGGTTTTTAGGCTGATGATTTCGGGACCGGTATGTCGGTTGAAACAGAATGTTGAATAACAGCATGTCGGATAACGAGGCTCTACTGTATAACATAAGTAAGTGACTACTTAGCGGCATTGGTCGTTACTAGGTCGTATAACCATAACCAGGTTGTACCAAACAGTACAACCGTATGACATATTTATCAGCTATAAACATACCTACTGATTTTGTTTCTGCTGCTACCTGGTGGTAATATCTAGTACTACAAGGAAAACCTCACTTTTACAGAACAGTTTGACTGATATCCTGGAATATCATAATTTAATTTATTTTTTAAAGTCTATTTACTTAAAAAAAAAAAAAATAGTGTTAACCCCAGCAGAAAAGAATCAGACCCCAGTCATAAAAACCAGATCATATACAAAATCATTCAACAGAAAATTTATTGATATTAATGCAAAAAAAAGAAATTTTAATTCGTATTAAGGGAAATAAATCAATTTCTGAAACAAATAATAAAAAATCAAATGAGTCACACCTGGACAAACAGCAGCTTTGAATCTAAAGATAATACCAAACATAAAGTGTATGAAGAGAAGTGTAAGAAACTTGAAAAAGAAAATGGAACTCTGAACAATGAAAATGTAAATGTTCAGAACAAACTAAATCTAAATACAACCTCTTGGTTATCTGATGAATTCATTGCACTATATTTTGATATAGTTATGCTGAAAGTTACTGGGGCACAGGAGGAAAATACATTAATAACCCTGCAATAACCCAGGCAATAAAAACATTAAATGACTATGAACATTTTTTGGGTTCACAAAATTTAGAAAGTAAGGATATTCTTGTCATACTCATCAATGACAACACAGAAGGGCTCAAAGGGGGGCTCACACTGGAGCCGTTCTTATCTAAAGCAGAGCAGAACAAATTTGTTATTATTATGATTCACTTAAGAATTATAATTTTAGTACAGCTAAGACCATTGCAGAAAAACCTACACGTTATTTATCAAATATTCCTGAGATAATTATGCTGGAGGGTCCAGCTCAAGAAAATTCTTATGATTGTGGTGTATTGGTAATAGCAGCAGTAGACTGTGTTATTGACCATTTTGTCTAAAATAACTCGCTTAATGATATAAAAATTCCATACTTTAATAGTACAGATTTCATAAGAAAGAACATACTTGGCCTATATAGTTACAAATGGGTACAGCATCCCCAAAGATGAGGCATTAGGTCTTATGACAAAAGCTTTAGTCACTCAAGAAAATGAACCAACCAATTACTTGACCAACCTTCATCACTTGCTCATACGAAGACTTGTTCTGTGTTCAATCACTCTGAGGATTATCCAGGAAATAATAAACCCAGCATCACATAACATCAAGAGGCTATTCTGAATAAAATAAGGATTAAGAAAAAAATTAGAAATAACTTTAATGTAAAGAAAAAAATACAGAATAAAGACAAGCTTACAATTGTGGCAAACAGCTACGGGCATGGATTGGCTGAAATGGTTCAAACCCAATACACAAGTTTAACAGTCTCTACTTTTGTAAAACTTAGTGCTCTCCTCTCTCAAGTATGTTCTAATCCAGGGGGCTCCAACCTTTTTTACTCAAGGGCCACATTGTAAATTTTTGGGGGATAGGCGGGCCAGCAATATTTCAGGGCTGGACATTAGTTGACTCATCAAGAGCGATTGAAAACCATTCAAAGTCCTTGCATGCGTCTTTCAGCTGATTAGCAACGTTATTTCCAAGATCTTCCATACAACGCGCTACGTGTTTGTGGGCAAACTAATAGCATTGAAAAGTGATGGTTTATCAGGGTAGATTTCTTCCACACTCACCAAGATGCAATCTTTCACCAGTTGGCCGTCGGTAAAAGGTTTACCAGCTTTAGCCAGAACATGGCTGACTTTGAAACTGGCTTTTACAGCAGCCTCGTTTTGTTCAGATTTCTTGGTAAAAATTTGTCTCTGAATTGAAAGCAAATTTTACAAAGAAGCGATTTTGTTCTCTCGTGGTTTGCTTGTTAAATTGGAATACTTGCTCTTGTGTTTAGTTTCATAATGTTTACGGACATTAAATTCTTCGAGAACAGCGACAGTCTCGTTGCAAAGACATAACGCTTTATTATTGTTATCGATCATAATATAATCATAGGTCCACTGTTTATTAAAGTCACGGCACTCTAAATCAACTTTCCTTTTTTTTCAAGAAGCCATTGTTATGAACAATAGAACAAAAAAATTATAAAAGACAATTTCCATGATCACTATACACTTCACAAAAGATCAACCACTCAAACTAGTTGTTATTGTAACTGACACCGGAAACCAACTGACGATAAAATAGAAAGAATTTAGAAAGCAAACAAAGCAATATGAGTCATGCGGCAGGTTGGTGGGACGAGGTTATTTTGGTCCTGCCTCAGGTACAGTCAGGGTGAAGTACAACAGCGCCAATCTCTCTACCCTTACTCGTACAATCCGTGACCTCAAGGGTTGATCGCTACTTATTTACAGTTTTACACTATTTAGAACAGAAGTGGCAAGTGAGAGACAAGTGCTGTTTTTATTTAAAGGTAAAAACACTTAAAACTTCGTGCCTCGTGGAACCAGCCACCTGACATTCTCTGTCTTACAGAACACTGGCTTCACGAGGATGAACCTCTGATAATTCCAGATTTCACTTGCATATCGAAGTTTTGTCGTGGTTCGAGTTCGGGAGGTGGTGTTTCCATATTTTACAATAATAACAGTTCAGTTGAATTTTTTGCAACAAGCAGTAGGAATGATCTGGTTAAAAAGTTTTGCAACGAAGATTGTTTTGAATTTTCTATTGTAAATACTAAGCTTGTACATAGTTTAGACCATCAAAAATCCAACTTAAAGTTTGTGCTCATTTGTTTGTATAGAGCACCACATAACAATGTTCAGGAGTTTATTGAAAGGTTTGAAAATCTTATTTATAGTGTAGAGAAGGAGAATGAATTAATTTTAATTTGTGGAGATTGGAATGTAAACTTTTTAGATTCTGTTGACCTTAGCGTTATAAAGATAAGAAATATACTAATGTCTTTCAATCTCCGTGAATTAGTGAATAGTGCCACGAGAGTTACAGCAAATAGTAAGTCACTTCTTGATAATGTTGTAACAAACTTAGACCCTGCAACAGTTTCCTGTAATTCCTTCTTCAATACAATGTCTGATCATGATTCACAACTGATAAGAATAAACTACCAATGTAAAGAAACTTCCTGTACAGTAACAAAAAGAGTGTTCTCAAAACAAAATATTATTAATTTTAACAATTTTTTGTCTAAGGTAGACTGGAGTTTCTTAAACAAAATTGAAGGTGTCGACAACAAATTTGAATCTTTTTCTGGAATTGTTCAATCACATTTTGAAAATGCATTTCCTCTCAAAACAGTCCAGAAAAAACCTGGCGGCAAAAAGAAACACAAATTAAGCTCTAGTTTAAAGGATTTTGCCAATTGGAATGTCGATTTGGGGATTATGGCCCGCGATTCAAATGATCCAGCGCTAAAAGAATTGTTGAAGGAAAGGCAAAAACTCTTTCGTAAGCGTTTACTCGAGGAGAAGCGTGCAACAATTTCTCGTGAAGTGCAGAGCTCCGATTGCTTGCAGCGGGCAATCTGGAGTGTTGTGCGTAGAGAGACACGTGAGACCGATCTTAATGCTTCTTTTCCAGCCTTAAAACACCAGGGAGACTCTATTCAGTCGTTATCTAAAGTGGTTAATCTTTTTAATAGTCATTTCTCAAATATTTCATGCACAAATATTTCATCTCATTCAAATTTTCAGTCTAATGTTCCGTGTAATCTGGCTCAAAATCTTCCACCAAGCGGTTCTTTATTTTTTGCTCCTGTCAATAAAGTTGAAGTCGAACAAGCTATCATGTCCCTAAAATCTAAGAAGTCTTCAGGAACAGATGAAATATCCAGTTTTCTCATCAAACAAATTTACCAGGGCCTTCTTGAACCCCTAATACACCTCTTTAACGTTTCACTTTCCTCAGGCATTTTTCCCAACATCTATAAGACTTCTAAGGTTGTCCCTATTTTTAAGAAGGGGGACAAAGGTGATGCCAATAATTATCGACCTATTTCTATTTTGTGCACGCTTTCAAAGGTATTAGAAAAAGTTGCTTATAAAAGGTTGTTGGATCATCTGGAGAAAAATAACATCCTTATAGATAACCAGTATGGTTTTAGGCCAAATCGTTCAACCACTCAAGCAGCTGTTGATTTTATAAATGATGTAGTATCACAGCTGGAACAGCGTGATCCAGCCTTGGGAGTATTTTGCGACCTTTCAAAGGCTTTCGATCGGGTTGATCACAACATCCTTGGTGAGAAATTGGAGATGTGTGGAGTGCGTGGAGTTGCTCTCTCCTGGTTCAAGTCATACCTTGCAGGCCGAAGACAATTCGTGGAGATTTTAGGAAGCCGTTCTGAATATGTCGAATGCAGGTATGGGGTACCCCAGGGTAGCATTTTAGGGCCCTTGCTCTTCATCATTTATATAAATGATCTTGTTTCACATATTCCTTTGGCCAAATCTATACTTTATGCGGATGACACAACGCTGCTGTTTGGGGGTCCTCAAACTGATCTGCAATATAGAGTCACAGAATCTATGGAAATTCTTCAACATTGGTTATCAGTTAACAATCTTTTATTGAACTCAGAGAAAACAGTTTTTATTCAGTTTCTGACCAAAAATAAAAATCCTCAGCATATATTTTTGGAACAGCTTGAAATAAAAGAATGTTCTTCGGTCAAGATTCTAGGTCTGACCGTGGACAGTGGTTTATCATGGTCTTCTCACATATCTCAGCTGTGCAGTAAGCTGAGTCGAGTCAGTTATGCACTCAGAACCTTATATCCTCTCATAGATTTAAATGCCTTGATTATGGTTTATTATGGATGTTTCTCCTCTGTCATGACGTACGGAATTGAAGTGTGGGGTGGGTCTCCACATGCTTTGAAGGTTTTCTTGGCGCAAAAACGTGCTGTCCGAATCTTGAAAGGACTACCTCCACTGCATTCGTGTAGAGGAATTTTCCGACTCCTTAATCTGCTTACCCTTCCCTCCATTTTCATATTCAGGGTAATCATGACCACGATATATAATGCTGATGATCTCCCAGTTGTCGGCGCAAACCACAGGTATCCGACCAGGCATGGTGACGATATCCGCACTCCCCAACATCGCCTGACACTGAAAGGGGAGTATCTTTTACTGGACCTGTTTTTTATAACAAGCTCCCTGCTGAAATTAAAAGTTTAAAAGGGGCTGGATTCAAGAAATCTGTCAGGAATTATTTGATCAGCAAGGAATTTTATAGTTTACAGGAATTCCTCTCTACTTGACCCGAAAACAACAGATTTACATTGTCTTTGTTACTTTGTAATGTGTATATATTATTTTAACACTAGTTGTTTATTTATTTTAAGTTTATCTGTAATGACGAATGAGATATACATCTTTTTGTATTTTATTCAGAATAAATAATGTCTAATGTCTAAAAGGAAATATATTAGCAGATAAAAAAATTTTGTTTTTCAGTATGCTAATTTTCTGCGGGCCGGATAAAATCTGTTCGTGGGCCGGATGTGGCCCGCGGGCTGTAGGTTGGAGACCCCTGCTCTAATCTAACACCTTAAACCTATGGTAAAAATGATTGCGTAGCAGTTTTAGCAGGATCAAATGATGTATGTTCAGATGAGTCGACACACAACACTTTATTAAAATTAAAGTAAGTTAACAACTTAACAAACACTAAGGTTATACTGTGCACCATTGATATGATTGCCATCCAAATAACACTGTTCAATAAGATGTTATCTCACTTAACAAAGACATGATGGACCTTGCATCTCATTAAAACAACATTACAATTGTTGATTTATTTAACTTTAAGAGGCATCATCACACTCAACATGGCCAGCATCTCATTAAACGAGGTAAGAGAGCTCTCGGGACTCATTGTGGAAGCATTAACTTTGAAGGGAGCAATGACACAATGTCAGATGCTGTTATCAAGCCCATGACTAATAAAGCAAGAATTTCTATTAACACAACAACACCTTTAACTACTTCTTCATTGGGCGAAGACAACAGAAACAGCCAACCAAACCAGCAAGAACTTTCAAGACAGGATTCACTTCTTATAACCAAAGTACACGCTTCAGTGACTTCACAAAAGACTTCAAACCTCTCTAGCATGAGTGATTTTATCCTATTAAATATCACTCCTGGAGCATCTCCTTGGAATGGGTGGGGATCTCCCACTTCCTTGGCCGGTGCTTTAAAGGATAGAGATAACACAGACAAGGGGGCAAGAGCTCTGTAACTCTGCCATCATTTGATGATGCTCAAACGTCTTCTACCACCAACAACTCTCCTGAATCCTCCGGCCGGGATCAGCTTGTTATCAGCCCATCAATGCAGTCACAGGAAAATAACCTTGAACATTTTTTTGAACAGAACAGAAAATTCAACTCCGATTATATAACCAATGTTAAGTTTATACCACCGACATATGAAACTTCACAGCCAGGTGATTTTCAACCAAAAGACGGCAACTGTAACAATTATAATATAAAAAAAATATAATATAAAAATTTTCCATAAAAATATTAAAAGTCTTAGAGTCAAGAAAAGAGCCGCTAGAAGTGATACTTCAAGAAGAAAACCCCCACATTGTGGTTCTCTCAGAACATAATATGAAAAATGAATCACTTGATAGATTTAAATTATTTTATTAAACATTATTAAACATTTAAAATATTTTCCCCTTATATAATAATCTGTAATAGAACAATTACATTGTAGTCCTTTTTGAAAAAAAAAAAAAAAAATACTTGCAACTCAGCCTACGCACAGGCAGTATGCCCATGTAGGCTTTTCCCATGAAAAGGAATTACTGTACGGTTTTCTATTATTTTTATTTTAGACAGTTTGTTTAACGATTACCTTATATTATTTTTCAATGTATTTTTGTATTATTTGTATTGTTATGTTGAACAATATTATTTAACTTACTGATGTATACATTTGAATGTTTGGGGAATAAATATATTTTCATTTCATTTCAAATTAAGGGCTATTGTATAAATAATTATTATTGTAGAGAATTAACAATTAAAGGTGGGGTGGTAATTACTTAAAAAAACCATATCAAATTTTTAAAAAATGAAGTCAGCTTCTTGAATACATATGTGAGGCAAAAATGCTGTGCTGTGAAGTATCAAAAACAGTTGATTATGATTTTATTCTGGTAGGTGTATATTGATCTACTAGTTCTGATTCAGTTGTACTTTTAGATAAGCTAAGTTTTACAAGTGATGAGTTGTTAAAGTTCAGTAAAAATATAATAATAGCAGGTAAATAAAAATTTAAAGTTTTGAAAAATGATAAAGGAAGTCCCAATATGATTTATTTAGTAGACTTTCGTACCAGAGTAGTGAAAGAATCCAAAACAGCTATTGATAATTTCCAAACGAATATAAACAAAATTAAATTATATGTTTATGGGTTAATAACTTGTCTTTCGGACCATGATGGCCAAGTCTTAGAGCTAAATTTACACAGTAGAAATTTTGAGCAGAAACCCATTTCTCGGACATTTTTAAAATTTTCTAAAGAAAAATGTAGAAAGTTTCAGAATTAGCTTAGTAAATGAAAATTGGTTAGAAGTTTTTAATGCTCCTTCACATAGTAAATACCATATTTTTGACAATATTTTAAAACAGTTATTTAACACAGCTTCTCCAAAGTTCAATAGTAAAACATACAACAATTAAACACAAACTTGGATCAATTATGAAATAAGACAAAAAAGATGCTATCTATAGACTGAGTAAAGAAGTTAAGATTTCAGGTATGAATAACAGTTGGACATATAGTCCAAACTGAACTAGTTAAATTAGTGACAACACCGTTCCTGAAATGTTCTTTACCTCACTTTTGATTGGACTTAATAGCAGAATCATCATTATTATTTTTTTTATAGATCTATAACCAAATTGACCTATCTTTCATAAAGAGGTTCCTTTATCAATAGGTAAAGTACATAGGTACCTACTACTGATATTTTTAAGGAGTTAAAACAATCCCCTAATTATTTTGTTCTTTTTAATATTTTAAACTAACAAAGCTTTGTCGAATGTATCACATATAAATGTGTGTGATAATATATATTTTGTAAGTGAGATGAGGAATTCCTGTAATATGTCAAAGGTATGTTACAAAATAACCACAAAAAGCCTAATGTAACTAACTTTGTGATTCCCAAAAATTAAATATTAATATAATAGTCTGTATAATTAGAGTGATAGGGCATTATATTAAGCCTAGCAAAGAGGGTAATGACATTGAATATAAGTACAATTTGCCAATGCCCCACCCCCCTTTTCTATTTATTCCTTGCAAATTTTCCTCTTAACTTAATCTAAAAATTAATATTGCAGTATTTGTAGCAACATTGATGTAATATAGTTTATTATGTTCACAGTATTCGGAGTTACTCCAAAAGGTGTTTATAGATATGAACAAGACTCTGTTGATACAGTTTCGTCTCAACGCTAATGTATCTGGTTTGAGGGTACGAGCACTACCTGTTTACTCCATTGCAGATTTCTTAAATATCCCTGTGCAAAGATGTGCTCTACATATGCTCAATTTAGACCCTCATCACCAAGGTATGAGTTAGACAAATCCCAGAATTTATAATACTCATTGACATTGAACTTATCAGGATGGAATATTGTAATTATTCTACAGCTAACCTTTGTTTGGAAACTTGAACTAACTATTGTTTATCACAAGCCAACCATAGGATAGATAATAATATCAACCCTAAGAGAAACAACTTTTAATAGAATGTCCATCACTCCTATTAGAGTATAGTATAGAAGGGAATTATTGTTAGTTAAAATCTGAACTGACAATATATATGTGATGTAATGACAGTGAATAAATACAAGTGAAATTTTATAAGTTTAAAATTTATTAAAATAATCTGTTTTGACTCCAGCTCACTCTGATAACAACAAGACATGCTACTGTGCGAACTACAACTGGGTAAGACATGTAGTTCAGTCATCACACGCCTCTGCTGAGTACGACTACGACAGTGCCAGTGACCGTCACAGTGTAGTGGTGCCCCTTGACTCACCCCAGCCAGGTGCTGATACTGTTGTTGTTGCTTATCAGTTCACTTGCAAAACCAGTTGTCCCCAGGGCATGCAGCGTCGACCTATTTCAATCATCTTTACATTAGAAACTAGCTTGTAAGTTGGTGTACTTTACACTTAGGTTAATGTATTAGTAAAAAAATGTTCATTGTGTATCAAAATCAAAGGTCTCAAGTAAGAGCCTTGTGGTACCCCTAAACTGTCAAATGTATGATCAGAAAGCTTGTTGAAATTTTAGCTGATGGTATTGATCTGTGCTTAGCTTTCAACTGGAGGATCAATAATGGCAAGAAACACAACAGCTTACAGTTTAAAACTTTTTCACGAAGCCATGTTCACCATGAAAGGTAAGGTGGCAGACTCTCTTATACAAAAAACAGTACCAGGCTGGGAAAGTTTCCTCAGAGCAATATTTTTCAACGGTAAATTTCCCTGTGCACACATTTTTAAATACAATTATTTTTAAAACAAGTCGTTAAATAAAAAAACTGTAAATTATGTTGCTTTAGAAGTTCAGAAAAATACTAATTTTACACAACACTTCTTAATTTTATACAATTTAATAATGGTTTAATATATAAATGGTAAAAGGCATTGTAAACAATTAATATAGAATCAATAAGTTAAGCAACTAAAATTGACATTAAGAAATTTGAAGAAAAAAATGTATCAGGATGATACAGTTTGCTTTATTCCAAATTAAAACAGGATAGTTAAGATTTTATTTTATTCCCTCAAATATATAGGTTAAAAGTTAAATTTGGAAAACTAAACATATTTTAATAACATTTATTACCTAAGATAATGGATAAACATTAACGTAGCTAAGTTTTACTATTAAAATTGGAAGTTAAGAAAAATATTATTTTTCAATAATAATAATAAAAAATTTTAAGCTATGATATACGACTGAGTAAACATATAAACAAAAAAACATATTTACAAACAAAACATTCACTCATCTTCATACACCCCAAATTTCTGAGTCTAAAAAACCAGTGTCTTGGTAGTCACTTAGATATATAAAAATTATATTTGTTATTTTTAATTACTAGGCCTATTATTCATTTTTTTCTAATATATTACTTTTATTATTACTATTATAAAATCTATATATTTCATTGTAGTGTATGGTTTGTTATGTTTACTATTTTCATGTTATGGTTAGGTGTAAGAGGATTCTATAGCTCTAACCTCGCTGATTGTATCATTTTTTTATGACTTATAAAGACATTTTTTTCATTTCATTTAATTTCATTTTGTATTAAAATTAACCGTACAGATTAAAGCGTTTCATAAAGGAATGCAACAATGCAACTCTCATTCAATATTAGCAACTTAATTCCCCGTAAATGTGTAATAAGTGCATGTAAATAACAATAAATATGTATGTATCTGTACATTGGCGCTGATGCACAGTGTATTGGAAATAAAACTGTACTATTGAGATTAAAAACGAAACGAGATGAAAACACTTGCACCTTAATTACAAACACTGTTTATTGATTCAAGATTAGTGGACTGTATAAAATGATGATATGGAACTAACTATGAACACAAAACAATGGCTATACTATTTCCCAATATCTCTAAAAACACACATTGTCCTGAAATACTGCATTTGATATACTTTCACATCCACTGCATCCAAAGACACTTCCAGCTGTACACCAACCATCATCACTTGACAAATTATCTGTACTACAGCACAATCCCAAAACTAACAAGAATTATGGGGAATGGATTTTGCAAGGAGGTGGACTTTTTTGAGTCCTTCTTGTCTGCATTTAAAAGAAACACTGCATCTGCTGTGAGATCTATCAATTTGTAATAATTGATTGTAATTGTACATTCTCTAACCAGTTGTAAAATTGTAAATATATTTTTAACAAAATGCATGTTTCTTCAAACAGCATCGTTAGTTGCACTGTAAGTGCTTTTATATATTTGTTTATAGATACTATATTATTATTATTGCTATTACTTTTATTATATGCTATTTAATTATGATGCTATTCAAGCTGTCAAAAGAACACGTTGTAATTTATTGTAAAAAGGTGTATAGCTGTATAAACAAACACAATGCCTAGCAATAACAAATAAAAACATGTTAAATAAAATTTAATATAAACATTAAACTGATACACAAAGATATTAAATAAAAGCATCTGTGAACTGGACAAACATTCTCTCAACCCAACACTATACATAAAACTCATTAATCATTATTGAACAAGACTATTTTATAACTTTTGTCTCATTCCTACTTTTGACTTAATCTTTTTTTAGTTTAATTTGATCATTAAAACTTTTATTTATCTGAAGTCCATAATACTATCTTTATTCATTAAAAATACATTTATTTGCTAAAGTGTTACGAGCCACTGCACAAACTTAAAATTTTTTAAAATTTACTGTCACAGAAAAAAGAAGTTCTCAGGCAGATTACAACCAAGTTTATGTAAGGTTGTCAAATCATTCTAGATTCCAACAAATGTAACATAATAGATGATCGAAATAACTGAACAATACACATTTTAATCAATTTTGACAATGGTCTGAGCTAAATTTTATCTTTTAACATCTAAAATAATGAATACAATACATCAACTAACTATGAATACAAAACAATGGCCATACTATTTTCCAATATCTCTAAAAACACACATTGTCCTGAAATACTGCATTTGATATACTTTCACATCCACTGCATCCAAAGACACTTCCAGCTGTACACCAACCATCATCACTCAACAAATTAATTGGGGTCCCAGAGTCCTAATTATTTTACTACTCCTAAGTGGAATGTAGTCATTTCGTGGCTTGAGGTGCTCAAGCACTTACAGCACTGGAAAATACCTGCCTTAAAGCACTTGTACTTTGCCTCACTAAAAGCAAGCCATTGGAGATGTGAATGGATGTTATAGGTACCGCAGACAATACAAGAATTTTCTAACTGCCCTAAATCTTTCCCTCACACTCAACAAAGGGCCTGGACAAAGGATTTTCTTAAAGCCAAATAATTAAAAACAATGAACCACAGTAAAATTGTTTGGTCAGACACAAAAATAAAAGAAGAGGTGATAATCATCAGTCATCTATCTAAAATATAAAAGATATTAGCAGGAACTTGCCTTCGGCCTGTGGTAAGAAATAGTGTCTCTTTTCAAACCTGATAAGTATAAAAATGTGGCCTCACCACTCAATGTAGGGGAGCATAAGACACCCTACCAGCCAACTAGATAGCAAAAACACTGTGACGGATGATGCCTAGCCTAAACCATGTGGAGGTGGAGCAAGTTATAATCTTGAAAGAGATATCCAAATTAGCTCAACAACAACTTGAACAAGATGATCCAAAGCAAGAGGGAACCGTAGTAAGATTATCAGGTCAAAATCATACAGTAGGGAAGCTCAGCCCTTTTACTTGCCAACCATGCGAAGCTAGCGCTCCAAGCAGTGATAAAGAAGAACTTAATCCCACCCACCCCCATACACGTAATGTTTATGACCCTCCCGCCCCTATACATGTTCAGTGGTTAGAAGCGATGATCTAGATTTATATTCACCTGGAAAGCTTCTAAATTTCACTTATTTGTGTTCCTAATATTTCAGTAATAAATGTCATAAAAATATATAAAATTAGTTTAACCCTTCATTTTAGTAATTCACTCCAGGTCTTCCTAGAAGTAAGTGAATTATTGATATATTATTTGTTTGGATGTGGGAGGACTATCAGTGTCATAATTGTATTACCTACCCACTCTCATTTAAAGTTGGATGCTTTTATTAAGCTACTGATTAACTATTAAAACAACTAAAACTATAGAAATATTACCCTTTCTTAGTTAGGTATAATTAAAATTGAATTATAGATATATGTTTTGCAATCATGTTTGATAAGTAATTGTGACGAATGCTTTCAGAGGAGATGTTGTTGGAAGACAGTGCCTTTCTGTTAAAATATGCAGCTGTCCAAAACGTGATAAGGAGAGAGAAGAAGCTGATAATCCTCTCTCAGAAGGCTGGTCGACTCTTGACATGTTTAATTGCAAATCCAAGAAAAGGTCTAATGACCACAAGTACAGTACTTCAAAAAAAGCGAAGATTGAAAGCAATTTACAACTGGTAAATAGTTATATTACATGTAAAGAATTGGGCCTCTATTTAGCTAGGTAGTTAGAACTGATTACAGGTGTAAATAATTGGTCCCCTTGCTACCTCAATGATTTACACAGATTACATATGCAGGGTGTCCCTAAACTACATTCCCAAGCAAACTGAAGGATATTGTCTCTTGGGTAAAAATGAGAACAAATTTTCTCTATACAAAAGTTCAAAAACCCTTTGTTAACCAGCTAGCCACCATTTTGTATTTTTTATTGAAAAATTATAAAAGATCCATCCATCTAAACAACGGTTTGATCGAATCTTCAATTTTTCCAAAATAATCCCTATTGGTATGACACGGTTTGAGGCAGCTGACTCGTAAATCGGCGCAACAGTAGTCATAATAATAAATCCGTAGCCTCAAACACTTTGGTAAATGATTCAGGTAATTAAGATATTGACAAAATCTATTAACATAGGTTACAAGTTCTTTGTTTTGCTGCCTGTATAATGTTCTTGTTTTATATTTAGAATATATCTTAATTAAATTAATTGGAACTACAGTTAAACGTAAATGTTGAAATAAAAGAATGGTACAATAATTTACGTAATAATTATAACATTGTTAAATAGCGGAAAAATAATATTTTTCAAATTAGTTACTTTGAAATTCAAATGATTGCTACTCTGGAAAGGACAGACCTTTCGAAGTCCGGTTTGCGGCAATTAATTTCTTTTAAATATCCCTTTAATTTGATACCAAACTCGACCTAGGTTATTAAAGATTTTCGTTCAACTCCATGTGGGCCATTCCCCTGAAAATATGAAATGTAGCTAATGGCGTCAAAACGTGTATTCTTTGTAACCATTGTGAATGAGACCAAATATATACATATATAGTATACAAATGTTTTTAACGGCTGTAAATTAAATTGAAACGTTACATAGTTGTTTTTGCAATAATTAACATTCAATATAAGCATAATGGTGTCACGTAGTTTACAACTAACAACAGGAGGGCTAAGAACTCATTTATTCAACAAATGTCCTTATGTCACAACTCTTATAGACATTTAATTGTCTACTAAACTATTTTGTTAGATTCAGTATTTTAACTCATTTTGGTATCTAAATATATATAAAAAAAACAAGTCCTGACTCACTGACTGACTGATTCAACATCACCCAGCAAAAATCATAAAACATAGAGACATGAAATTTAGCACATATGCTATTTAGAAATCTTATGCCCTAGAGGTGGACTAAGGAGAGATTTTTCGAATATCAATTCCAAAGTGGTTTAAACAGATCTTCAGAGTTCTCTGTTTCCCATAAGTTTAACATTGGAGACATATTCAAAAGGCTATATAGATTGCCAATATTTACAGAACTGCATGAGATTCGGTATGCATGTCTCTCTCGATGTGGAATTAGGAAAAAGTTTCAACATTAATTTTATAAACACTTTTATCGGTGACATGGAGTGACATTTTCTCAATTATCACGAAAATGGTAAGGAAATCTGCCAAAGTGGTGAGTAATTTTCTGAAACTGCATTAAATTTACCATCAATTAGTTAGACAGGGATTTTCATAATTTGCCGAATAACACGGAAATACCAGTTAAATGTTGAAAATTATTTTCAACAACTGTTACGGTACTGCAAAAGACTACTGTCCAAATACGTTAGATAGCGCAACGATCGAATCTAAGTTGTTAAAACCCTTTCCTACCCTATGAGAACTTTTTACTCATAGTTTTATTAGTTTTATAAGTCAAATAGTCCTATGTTTGACAAAGAATTACAAAACTTTATACTTGATGACAAGGTTATTGTTTCAAATAATCTAAGCTAAGTACATCTTGGTAACTTATCTCCATCGAAATAAACAATAGAATGATTAAAGAAAATATGAAATGTAACTTGCAATATTTTTATCTTCATATATATTTATGGAAGATGAGGCAAAAATTATATATTTATGGTTACTACAAAGGATTTCACTTAACCCTAGAACGGTAAGCAGTTGTAAATTTTACAATTTGTCCTAAATAATTTTCGATAATTACGTTATTTTTGGATTGGCAAGACTGTCCAGCGCGCTAATTTCCCCTCTACACCACCCAAGATAAGTGTCGTCTTGACTGCCGCCTACTGCTCTTCATTTGCTGTATATTGATAGTCTGTCGTATGATTTACGAGTGCTTACCAACAATGTTACTTTTCTTCAACAGTTTTATATATTGTTCTAAGAGTGTTTTTGTGTTATCCTTCTTATTTTAAAACTAATTTTGCATGACTCCACCGTAAAATGAGTCCACCGATAATATGTGAAATCCTGAAAATTATACACCTATGAATCATAGAAGGTAGCGTGTGTACAGGCTGGAGGGTCGGTGTGAACAAGGCCTCGATAAGGGGACACTTCCCTCATGACGGCACAGTCAATTGTGACGTAGCTGCCATCTACCGACGAACACTGGCGTGAGAGGTGTGTACTTCATCTAAAGATGGAACATATGTTTACCACTGAACGTGTATAAGTGGGCGAGTGGGTCAATGCCACTGTACGTGTATGGGTGGGTCAATGTCACTGTACGTGTATGGGTGGGTGGGTCAATACCACTACGTGTATCGGTGGGTGGGTGGGTAAATACCACTGTACGTGTATGCGTGGGTGGGTGGGTCAATACCACTGTACGTGTATGGGTGGGTCAATATCTCTGTACGTGGTATTTATCAATACAACTGTATGTGTATGAGTGGGCGGGTGGGTCAAAAACCACTGTATGTGTATGGGTGGGTAGGTGGGTCAATACTACTGTATGTGTATGGGTAGTACCATTGTACGTGTATGGGTGGGTGGGTGGATTATTACCACCACTTTATGTGTATGGGTGGGTGGGTGGGTTAGTACCATTGTACGTGTATGGTTGGGCGGGTGGGTTAGTACCATTGTATGGGTGGGTGGGTGGGTTAGTACCATTGTATGGGTGGGTGGGTGGGTTAGTACCATTGTATGGGTGGGTGGGTGGGTTATTACCATTGTATGTGTATGGGTGGGTGGGTGGGTTAGTACCATTGTACGTGTATGGGTGTGTGGGTGGTTTAGTACCATTGTACGTGTATGTGTGGGTGGGTGGGTTAGTACCATTTTATGGGTTAGGTTAGGTTAGCGTATGGGTGGGCGTGGGTACGATAGTACCATTGTACGTGTATGGGAGGGCGGGTGGGTCAATACCATTGTATGTGTATGGATGGGCGGGTGGGTCAATACCACTGTATGTGTATGGGTGGGCGGGTGGGTCAATACCACTGTATGTGTATGGGTGGGCGGGTGGGTCAATACATCTGTACGTGTATGGGTGGGTGGGTGGGTCAATACCACTTTATGTGTATGGGGATGAGGTTACCGTTTGGAGTCATCACCAATATTACATCAATCAATTTATTTTCACTTACAAACTGTCATGTGACTTTAAATTAGGTTAAATGTATGATAAATTAATGAGCCATTTCAAAATCAAAGTGTTTTTATTGTTTGTAATATGATATCAAAACTAACTTTCTTCAACTTTGCTGGAAATTATTAGTATTCAACAATTTTTCTATAACCCCCTGATCCCTTCCTACAGTTTTAGGGAGGTCAGCTGCCCCCCCCTCCCCCCAGTCCCACTGCAACTGGTTATAGTTTTGAAGGATATAGATGTCTTGGTTTTGTTTAACACTGGATGACTGTAAAATTTATTTTCAAAAAAGGCTAACACTCATCCAAGAGCTTAGAAATTCCTTTTCCCATGTGTAAAGAGTATATTTTGTTTTTACATGCTTCCACACGATGTGATAGTGGTCAGTATTTTCAGTAGGGGTAAAAATAAATTTGCAGAAATGTTTGAAGGAAGGTAAGATCTAACAAGATGGTGCTGGAGTGTTCAAAAATTATAATTAGGATATTGAAAATATATGTGAAACGGGAGTAAAATGCGTTCTCGCATTATATGGTGAAAAAAATCAAGATTTGAATATCTTAAAATATACATTTGTAAAAGCTACCACCAAAAATAGCTCTGTAAGATTAGCGTTATTAGTAACTACACCTGATGCAGTATTTGAGCATTTTAAGAGGATATATTTGCAGGTGCAATTATGGTTGGGAAACTCTCTTCCACCACTAAAAATGGGGATGGAAAATGAACATGGAATGTTGAAGCCAATTACTATGAATCAGTAACCAGCTCCTGAAAATCTGCTCCAAACCATATACTCCTCATTAAGTGACATTTAAAATAATTCTTTTGTTCAATTTAAGCTTAATTTATAAAACAAGATGGAGGAGTGAATTATAATACTCATTATGCTTATTTTCATACTAATCTATAGATCTTTATATTTATAAACTCTATATCCTGAATCAAATCACAACCAGATTCATACTAAAAGGTTATGTTATATGTAGGACATTTATAGGCCCATCTTTTAAGTGAAATATATTCTACTATCAATTTTTAATAAAATATATTCTATTATCTATTATAACTAAAATCTGAAATTTTCGGTAGCAACCAGGTCAAGGACCAAGTTACCCGTACTCACAGCGTTCTTCATATGTCAACAAGTTGTGACACAAAAATCAAGACGTTTATCACACACAACTTAAATGTATTAGGCTACATTTCTTTATTTGAAATGTACAAATACTAAAAGGTATAAAATACTACTCTGCCCACCCATATACGTACAATAATAACCCATCCACCCACCCATACACGTACAGTGGTGATGTACAACCCACCCACACATACATTTATGGTGTTAATGACCCACCCATACATGTACAGTAGTGATGTACAACCCACCCACACATACACTTACAGTGTTAAAGACCCACCCACCCATCCATACACATACAGTGGTGACAAACCACCCACCCACCCATACACGTATGGTGGTAATAAGCACCTTCGCAACCATACACGTACAGTGGTGACGAACCACCCACCCTCCCATTCACATACAGTAGTGATGTACAACCCACCCACACATACACTTACTGTGTTAATTGACCCACCCACCCACCCGTACACGTACAGTAGTAATGTACAACCCACCCACACATACACTTACTGTGTTAATGACCTACTGTGTTTTAGCTCGTAACTTGCATAGATTTATTTAACTCGCATGTATGCTTTTAAGTAACATGTTGTTTTTATTTTTTAGAAAGCAGTATCACAACTTGATCAGAAGAAATATGATGATATTAAGACACTACTTTTGACACAGAGCGATCATATTGGTTTACTTCAAGAAAATCAAAATAAAATGCTTGAATTGCTGATTCGGATTGAAGATTCTCAGTCAAAGATGCTTGAAGCGTTACTTCAAATGCTAAGACAACCTCCTTTTAGTAAATAACAATCTTTTATGTACTATTACAACAGTTATCTAAATAGAACAGGTAATTTGGCTAACAATAATTAGATATATGATATAGTATATTCTCAATTATCCAAGAAAAATTCTAATGCAGCACCTTGACTCAAGGAAAATAAGTTTTGAAAAAAAAACTTCTGTTAATTTTTTTAATAATCATAGGAGGCTGGGATAACAAACAGTGCGCTTCATCAATTTTTCCAATACATAGGTGATATATTCTGCTCTTATGTAGTAATCACTCCAACATGCAGTAGTATTAATAATAATAGTTTTCAAGCCTTCGAAGTTATGAAATTATCAGAATTTTCACTAATATCGGTACTTATTAGAAGATGTTGTAATTTAGTAGTTGTAGTGAATACGGCAAACTTTCAATGTATCAGAAGCTGTGCAGTAATTTAACAATTTTTTCTTATTACAAATTTCAACAAAATTTTTGTTAAATATTGCGTAAAAATAAAGTTAAAGGAATATCGTTTACTGATGAAATTTGTATACTCTGTTTAATCATGCATTGACAGTACCTACTACCCCTATATGTAGACGACAGCTGTTTATGTCAGTTTCTGAGTTGTGATTACATTGTGAACAGTGCTATTTATATTGTGCTGTCTTTGTTGTTGGTGTATTTGATCGTAAATGTTGTCTTTTGTGAGCTCTGTTTATCCTTAGAACCAGATTCTGTTATTTTCTTCTTATTTAGCATGACAGTATCTTAATTGTCTGAAATTTGCGGTTTAGTGTTTTGCTTGAACTAGGAATAAATGTCAGCTGATCCTAATTGTGAACTTTCTTCAGATTAAAACTTTCTAGTAGTTCAGAAACATATTCCCAACAAAAATTATGTAGGTTTACTTCTTAACTCTCATACCGGCATAGTGCGGTTTACCACCCCACCCTTAAATGCATCGGCGCCATTAATCACTTATTATAGTACAAGATTTTATGCTATGCGGATAATTTCAATGCCACTAGAGGCTACATGAGTTTTGAATTGCAGTGGTATACGACACATAGTTGACAGAGTAACATATGATCGAATAAGAAGATGCAAAGTTATGACGGCTCATATTCGCTGTTTGTAAACAGGGGATATAGCCTTTTTCTGCTTGTGAATTCTGCGGTATAATAATTGTATACATGTTATATTGTGTTTATATGTTGTAATAAGTATCATAGTTACTGATCAGTACATGAGTTATTTATATGAAACATAAAGTGTTATTCATAATGAAACAAGGATAGGCTAACAAAATAGTTCAATGCAAAGGTTATGCTAGGTTCTTATTTATTTATAATTATTACTTATAAGCTCACACCTATGGACACCAAGATAAAGATACAAAAAAGTTATTTACTTTTTAGAGCATGTTTTTATATAAATCGTAGTGTATGTTACAACTCAGTAGTGTTTATACAACTTTTCTAGTAAATTTGTATTACAACTGTTTCCATAGTAACCAATTTTTACTGTTGTGTAGTGAATGAAGTTTTTGGAGTGCAGTTTTTTTATTTATGTATGTATCATCTGTTATGTATATATTTTCTAAAACTACTAAAACTTTAGAATATCTTGGTTATCTTCAATTTTTTATTTTATTATTGCATCATTGTTTGTAGGTAGGGGTGTGCGAGTAGTGATTTTTGAGTTAGAGTCGAGTCGAGTAGTTGGAATTTTTTTCGAGTATCGAGTATTTTCGAGCGAGTATTTATAGAAGGATTTCCTGTTCACCCAAGACAACTGTAAAAGGCAGATACCATCCTAAGCCTATGTTTAGTTTTGCCAGATTCGTAAATATATACATCTAAACTAAACACAATAATTTTGATTTGTTGTTTTTAACTGTAACATTTGATAAATAACACTTTTTACTTCCTGCCTTCCGATATTTTTATGTGGTATTGTTTTGTTTAACCTTTTTCCTTTTTTTATAACTAATATGATGAAAGAAACTAAGAAAGTATATCATTAATTGAAACAATGTGGATTATACGAGGGTTGTCTCAAAAGTAAGTTACACTATTTTATTAAAAGTATAAAAAACATCAGAAAATATTTTAAATTATATATTTTGAAAAGTACAAGTTAACCTTATTTTTCTACATAATTTCCATGATTTTCTAAACATTTTTGGTAACGTGGTAACAGTTTTTTCAGTCCCTCATCATACCATTCTGCCGCCATATTGCTTAGCCAACTCTCAACCTCTTCTTTCTGCTCATCGTCATTTGCGAAGCGCCGACCTCCAAGATGTTGTTTGAGGTGTGGGAAAAGATGAAAGTCACTTGGTGCAAGGTCGGGGGAGTAAGATGGATGTCCAAAAACATCCCATCGAAAATCTGTGAGCAGGTCTTGGGTCTGACGAGCAGCATGTGGGCGAGCGTTGTCATGGAACAAAAAAACTTTTTTCGTCAACTTTCCTCTTCTTTTTTCTGGATTGCTCTTCTCAGTTGTTCCAAAAGTTCACAATACCGTGCTGCTGTTATTGTAGTCCCACGAGGAAGGTAGTCGATCAATAACACACCTTTGTTGTCCCAAAAAACCGTCGCCATGATTTTTCCAGCGGATTCCACAACTTTCGCTTTTTTTGGTGTTGGTTCGTCCTTTCCTTTCCATACCATACTCTGTCTTTTCGATTCAGGCGTCCAATGATGGATCCAGGTCTCATCCCCAGTCACTATTCGATCGAATAAATTGTCTCCTTCATCATCGAAAAATTGTTGAAATTGCAAAGCAGCATCAACTCTCTGCTCTTTGTGCTGTTCTGTGAGAAGGCGTGGAACCCACCTTGCACACACTTTTGACAGATGAAGATCATCAGAAATAATCCTGTGGAGTGATGCACGGCTTATTTCCACATTAGAAGGCAGTTGACAAAGGATTTCGTCAAGAGTCAGGCGCCGATCGGTGTCAATGACCTTTCTGACATCTTCAACAACAGTTGCCGCGCGAGAAGTGGAGGGGCGGCCGCTTCGTTGTTCATCATGCAGTGTTGTCCGTCCTTCAATGAATGATTGACGCCAACGAGATACCATTGGCCTTGACATCACACCTTCACCATAAACACTACACAACTCATGATGAATTTCAGTAGCAGTTTTATTTTTTGCTGTTAAACAACGAATAATAGCGCGAATTTCACAATCGGCGGTAGGAACAAGTGGTGTCTCCATATTGCCTGTAGTCTGACTGGCCGATCGATCGACGCACACGCATAGGAATTTTACAGTGCTGCCACTACGCCCAGACGCAAATTCTCCGCGACTCCCAGACTTCTGGCGCCAACAGAACGGCTTTAAAAAAATAGTGTAACTTACTTTTGAGACGACCCTCGTAAAGATTTAATCTGTTCACTCATATTACAGATCAGATTTTCTACACAAGCCAATTATACTGTTTCACAGCCAGCCGATATGTTTTTCTGGTGGTTCAGTTCAAAGTGTACCACGAAAAAGTAGCGAAGCTTGTTGGCAAAAGCTGCATCCAACCAAACGGATGCTAAAATTCAGGCGTCATCGCCAAATTCAGTCATTTGCTTTCAGAATTGCCTCCTCTCAGCAAAAAATTAATTGTGTTCATGCCAAGAAGAGTAGATCTGTATTCTGTGGTTACAACCAATCGGAAATAAGCTGTGAATTATATAATCAAATTTGAAAATCTACATTACAAAGACTGTAGTTCAATCGATTGATAATAATAACTAAGCAGGTTTACTAAAAATAAATTTTAAAGTCGCTTAGGATGAATTAGTTTTTAAATTATGATCGGTAATGAAATGTGTGCAACTTGAAACTATTTCGATACATGAGGCTACACTGAACAACAGATAAATAATTATTTCATAACGAGAAATTCATGAAAACCTGGCTTAATCGAATAAAAACCATAGACGTAGTCGGCTAATATAATAGATCTAGCCGATATTGGCGACGAGATGCAGTCTGAAATAATATAAACCTAGGAATAAAAAACTAGAAGTTTGATAAGGCTTCGGTTCAGTAAAAATTATTTTCCGAATCTCTAAATTCGTCGTATTTTGTTTTGGAAAGGTCTTCCAACATGTTTCTCCCTCACTTGGGTTAATTCGTGATTGTTGTACAGTTTACATCGACGTCAATGTGAACAGGGAACCGTTCAATGAGTTTACGAATCAAAATTATCTTACTTTACCACCTTTTACACTCCAACTCTGTTATTGTCTAACCTAAATTAACAGGAAAAAATATCGTATGCACAAATATTATGTACAGTTTTGGCGATCTAAGGTGTTTACGGAATAATAATTAATAGACGTTTGACGCAGATATATATATTTTTATTTGACGGAAAATAAATCAATAATGTTGTGTCACACCCTGCTAGAACGCCATTACCAAATTTTACATGATACAATACGGTATTTTACTACGTCAAATCATTGTACGATTCCCTGCTCAGATTAAAAAACAAAACAGACCTCAATCGACTCGCAAGAAATATACGATAATTTCAGTTCTAAAAAGGAGCTGAATGGTTCTTTGCATCTACAACTGTGATGAACTTTGCCTAGAATAGATGGTAAGTTTGATTCTTGGGATCTAAAGTGACCCATTCTCGGTACCCATTTGATTGAGCGGTATAATTGATATGAACAAAAATATGCATAATTTCCACGGCGTAAAGACCATTAGATTTGTATCGGTAACAGGTTTTTATGAGCATCTTGAACGGATCTCTCGTCCGCTTTCTTGGGTCATAAAGACACTAATCTGCACTTCTGTTTTATTCACGCTATTTTAGATTAGGTTACAAGTGACTAGTAGACTCGGACAACCAACATGTGTGATCGCTTCCTTCCCAGCTATGTTGTTCACTTTGAATTGAACTAGTTCAAATCATAATGAACGAACTCGTTCACTACGTCGACTAGCTCGTTTGACTGTCGTCGTGTACTGCCTATTCTTAGGCATATTGTTTAGTTCATAATTATGCGCACCAAACTGTTAATGTATGATTAAGGGTAAAATAAAGCACAAGGAAGCGCACATTTTTTATTTATAACTTATAAAACTGTTTATTCTTAAAACTAAATTAAGATGTAAATCTGATATTTCGTGAAATACAACTACTCGATCAAACTTTGAGTAGTTTTGGAATCTTCGAGCTGAGTTCGAGTAATAAAATATTCGATCAAATACTCGGAAGTTTCGAGTACTCACACACCCCTTTGTAGGGTATACCCCCACCCATTTTAATTTTTTGAAGAAATGTTTTTTTTACTCAAGTTACGGGGGAAAAATATATAAATTTTTTGTCTACATTTTATGCATATTATATAATAGCCCATTCTGTTATGATCATAATGATACCAAACATTAGTAGGTTTACTTGCATAATTTTTTTTTAATTAAAGAAAATAGTCTGTAAATCGACTGAAAATTGCCTTCTGGTTAGGCAAAAAATAACTGCCGGCTCGAGGGTTAACAACTTCCCATTTGAATTATTTTTTCTAAAATATTCAAATTTACTTTCTAGGTATAAGAATAGCACAATCTTAACCCATAAATATTTTCAGATAAAACAAGCCCAATTCACAGCTTGACAAAGTTCACAGTTCACAAAGCCCATTTTATAGTATACCAAATGAAAAAAGATTCAAGAAGAATTATTTATTGTTATTAAAATATAGCCATTAATATGTAGATTTGCAAAAACCTTCAAAATATCATGTTCTGGTTTAGCCTTTGTATTATAGGCCTCAAAAGGCCTATATTTATATTTCAATGTTTAAATTAAATTTGTTATTACAGTGGAGTCCCAGTAGTCTGAAATAATTGGGACTCAACCCGTTTCTGATTACCAAGTTTTTTGTATTAAACAGATTTCCTTAAAACATTCCTTTAGTAAAATAAAACCTCATAAATGGTATACGTATCATTAATCATCATTACAGAATAAGAACCTATGATAACAAGGAGGAGAGATGGAATCTTGTAATAGAAGAATAAATGCATATTAATGTACTGTATACGACCAACTGAGACAAAGAGATAATAGTCCCTTAGGGGAATTAATCCCAGGCCCAGCATTACTGGATGCCATTACATTATTCATTAGACGACACACTCTACTGTGCTTCTTTATTGCTTGTTGCAGTTCAGTCAATCAGCTGATGGAAGTCATGTACATTTTTCTGTCACTATTCCCAGTTCTCATGTCAGTTTGGCACGTGCTGTTTACATACTTCAGTTTTGTCGTTTTCTGTACTGTACTGTTTAAGCTTTCAGTTGTTAACTTATTTTACTAATGCTATTTACTTTTTTGTTTACTTACTGTGTGGAGCAAAAAACCACAAGTCTGTTTTTATGTACTTGATTATTTTACTAAAAACTTTCCGATTTCGGTTTTTGATTAAGCAGATTTTTGGATTAACAAAGTTTGAATTAGAGGGACTCCACTGTTATCACTTTCAATGTCACCAAAATTAAAGTGGTTAAGTTCATAGAAAATAATTTGAAATTTGCTGGTAGCTTATGGAACACCACCTTTTTTTCTATATTTTATCATGTTGACTTATATCAGTTAAACCGGAAACTTGATTATTGGGATTCAGAAAGTGAGATTGAACTGTAATTTAGGCAAAATGGACGTCTGTGATATTAAACACACTGTAAAATTTGTTAACTACAGCAGAGTTCCCCTAACCTGAAGTTGGGTAATCCAAATTACTGGATAATCCAAACAACCTGGCAGGGGGGACAAACACCCCAAAAACTTAACAACAACTGCACAACATGCATGCAAGATAATTATGTTTTTTAACAGTTGTTTTTATTCAAATATTTCTGTTTTTGTAAACTGTTCCATTATTAAGCTACAAATAAGTTTGGTACAGTAATAATGCTAAATACACTTTCTTCTTTTTACATCTCTACTGAAATCGAAACATTTAACCGACCCGAACACCCTTTGGTCCTCATTGGTTTGAGTTTTGAGAACTCTTCTGAAAGTCCTAATTAATGTCCTAATTTAATCATCATATAAAAAACTAACATATTTAATAATTTGATGCTTTCTAAGCATTTCTCATAGAATCACATTTCTAAAGATAAATATTTTAAATCAATTAAAAAAAAACACCATTGTTAATTTTAATATTACATTTTTGTTCCAGATGATCTTCAAGAGCCAAAGTATTAGTTTATTTTTAGTTATGAGTTTGAAAGTATTTTATTTATGTTAAGTACTATTAAAGAATTTTAAGAATAATTTTATTATTTCTCCAGGGGACAAAACATTAACACAAGAGTATAACTTGTTTATTACATTATTAGGTATAGTACATTTGAGCTTAATTTAGTTGTTTATGATTTGAAAAACTGTCTACTTTAAAAATAACCAATGGTTTTAAACAAACTATATTGATGTCTAATAGTTTAATTTTTTTACATAAATATTTAGCACATTATCTTTAGTATTTGTACTATTAGTTTTCCAATGTATTCTATTTTTATACAAATCTTTTTGTTTAACATCTATGAACACTAGAAAAAAGATCTACATAAGGTATTTTATGTTTTATTAATTACAGTTTTCTAAACATTAAAAGTATTTTTATATCTTATTATAATTTGAAGAAGTTTTATTAGTTAACCAGATAAATTGTATAAAATCTTATTGCATAACATCCTGTCGAGTATATGTGTGTGTGTGTATGTGAGGTCTTAACAAAAGTTGTAAATCTCACAGTAAAAACTCAACAGCAAACAGGTAAGTTGACATTTTGGGGAGAGTTTACTTTGGATTCACGCTTGCGTGGGATTTAAATTGCTGTTACGAGTATGCACAACTAGGTTTGAGGTGCGTAAAGTAGCTACAGTATATTGTATGCAACTACTCACTAGCAAACATAAAAAAAGACTAGCAACATATGGTTTGAAGCTTTTAGCTATTGTTTCAGTTGTAGTAAGAGAAGAATGTGTTATGGAAAACATGGTTTGATGTGTTTAGCTACTATTTCAGTTGTAGTAAGAGGAGAATGTGAAAACAAATATTTTGCTTACAAGAAGAAGATTGAATAACCTATTGTCCTAATCTTGTCCATCCTCCTGACCCATAGCATCACTGTTGCTATTGTATGTGATTTAATAACTGACCTTGACTTTTATCCAGTCAGATATAAATGTACTATATTCGGTTTGATTTTTAACTTTTAAACCCTGAATATGTAAACATATTTCGAACAGTTAAAACATTTGAGATTATTTTTATACAATATATTTTTAAAATATAATTTCAATAGCAATTTTTACATAGTTTTGATTTTTAAACTATTTATCAAAATGGTAATGTATTTGATTTATTTAAAAAATAAGATATTTTAGGCTATCAGGGCAGTTAAGGTATAAAATAAACTATAGGAAAAATATACAGGGTGTTTCAGACTACCCGTGCAGTATCTCCTATGGTTGAAACACAGAACTGACATAGAGCATTGTAATAAACTTTAAACCCTCATTTTCCAGCACACCTTGTATTTTAATTGTTGTTGTGTTTAATATTACAAAAACAATTTTTGGGATGTTCTCCTTATGAGATTTATTAAATTTACAGTGTATTCCATAGAAGATACTGCACGAGTGGTCTGAAACACACTTAATTTAAGACAGTACAATATAACTGCAAAATGTTTAAGTTGTATGGGATTCCTTAGTGAATCTTTCTGGTCTGAGGAAGGTTTATTGAAATCGATCACCACTATATTTTTTTATTTTGTACTTATATTGTTAGACGTTTGTGTTATGTACGTTTACTATTAACACTCAATGTACTAATTAAGAGATCGTTTCTAATTTAAGAGCAATTATTTTTGTATCATTCACATTACTAGATATCCTGAGAATTTAACCTTCCGTCGGGCGCATTCGTTCCATAACGTGAGAGGGCGCACACGGAGGTAACCTTCGGGATGGAAAAATTAATGAAAAAAAATTCATATTATTGTTATAAATGAATTTTATTGTACTTAAATTGTATAATAAGTGTAGTATTACAAATAAATCATGAACTGATAGGAATTATCCCTTTTATACATTAATTAATATAATTATGTGTATATATTGTCAAAAACGTCAATTCTCCAAAATAGTTATAAGTTTATGTAAACAATAATACTTTTAAAATATTAAAATAATAAGAAATATTATTACTAGTCATTACAAATATATAACCTAACCTAACCTAACCTTATATAATTATGTATATATATATATATATATATATTGTCAAAAAAGTTAATTCTCCAAAATAGTTATAAGTTTATGTAAAAAATAATACTTTTAAAATATTAAAATCATAAAAAAATATTATTACTAGTCATTACAAATATATAACCTAACCTAACCTTACTTATAAGTTTAGGTATATACACACTATTTGCAGCAAAAAAAAAACAATATTTAAAGCAAAAAAACTATATACAGCAACAAACTAATAAAAAATGGTCAAATCCTTTGTACAAAATATATACAACGTCTAATATTTTACTTCACACCATAACATGCACTTTGGAGAAAGTTCCGGATTTTACAAACACAGTAGGGCGCACACAGAAGTAGACTCCGGACGGACAGTAACGTGGCAAGGCGCACAAGGAAGCAACCTCCAGGTAGCTGCGCGATACTCGACTAAGGCTAAACCAGACTGTGTAAAGGGGTGGTGGTTGTGACAAATAATTCTTGGAAGGGAGCTGATGAAGTACACCAACGGATGGCGCTGCAGACCGCAAGTGATAATTTGAATTTAGAAATATTTAGCCACACGGAGGTAAACTCCGTGATGCGCCCGACGGAAGGTTAAATCTATTTGTCAGTTTTAGTGTATATATTGTATATATCGTATGGCTTTTTTTAACAGCTACTATTTTTTAATCAAACAAACAAAAATAATAAAAGCTGTAATATATATATATTACACATATATATATATATATATATATATATATATATATATATATATATGTTTGAAAAAGGTTCAAAAGTCATGCTATAATAATCAAGCTAAATCCAATCCATCAAGCAATTTAAAACCTCCCTCATTGATTCTATTCACACTAGCAAAATCTCGCCATAAAAGAGTGCAGGAGGCACTCTGTAACTATGTGATCCATTGTTTGGATAGACTCCCCGCAATCACATCACTGATGTAGTGTCAATCTCCATTTATATTTTTATTAGTTATACCTTTCTACGCTAAATTGGAAGCAATTTATTTATTAGTATCCATTCCCCATGAGGGAAGTTCATCCCACCTACAGGTATTGACAGGTAATAAATTAAAAAGACAGGCCAGTTTTTTAACTTTAACAAGAAGACAATTTTTAATGTCAGACTTAAACGTTACTTTAGTAAGTGTGAAAACAATTAATTCAACCAAATAGAACAAACAAAAATAAATGGTACCATGTAATTGGCATAATCTTTATTTCCCTTTGTTACTGTATGTTTGTTTTAAAAAAAATTAACGGATGTAAAAACAGATGTTCAATTAATTACATTGCTAAGGGATGTACAGACAAAACACTTATGTTATTAAAAAGCTTGAAAAAATTGCAATATTTAACGATTTTGCCCGTAAAAAAATGTTATAACTAAACAAACCAGTCAAGTTAGAGACATGTGGTTTATACTAAGATATTTTAAATTATAATTCACATCATTCCTGAGAATTTAATCAAAATTGTTAGAGCCGTTTTTGAGAAAATTCCATTTTTGTTCATAAAAATTTAAATTTCAAAAAGTGAAAAAATTGTAGATATTGGCAAAATACGCCTACATACCAAATGTCATAAAAAATATTTATCCGTTTTGTCTTCAGTGAATTGCACACACTAAATTTTTTTTCTGAAAAAACCATTTTTTTGGGTTCATGGGATCCTAAAATGGATTTTTAGACCAACTTCTAAAAACATTTTTGTTGGACGATCACAATACTTTCTCTATGTTAACGCATATGGGAGAAAGTAAAATAAGTACTTCCAGAATATAATCAGTAAGTATAAGAACAATATAAGAGAACAATGGCGAATTTTTAACTTAATATTAGAGGAAGATGAGAAGCAAGGTATAAGTAAAGTTATACTTGGAGATGGGAGGTAGTGGAAGATACAAAGTATATTTGTGAAGTAGTTAATAATTTGTTAATATTAGAGGAAGATGAGAAGCAAGGTATAAGTAAAGTTATACTTGGAGATGGGAGGTAGTGGAAGATACAAAGTATATTTGTGAAGTAGTTAATAATTTGTTAATATTAGAGGAAGATGAGAAGCAAGGTATAAGTAAAGTTATACTTGGAGATGGGAGGTAGTGGAAGATACAAAGTATATTTGTGAAGTAGTTAATAATTTGTTAATATTCGTAAACAACTAGGGTAGCTAATGGATCGATGTTAACATTTTGCACTCCGATCGGACGTTCACAAAATGTGCTAAAAATTCTGACATTCGATATTTCGGACCATACCTTTTGCTGGCTTTGTAAACTTCCCAAATTCACTCAAATTACGATGTAATAAACTTTGATAGGTATAGTTTAAGGTAGTAGTACTTTATAGTCTAATCTATCAAATGTTTTTTATCAGCTGTTTAGGCGTGCGAATAACAGACACTGTTACATGGTGTTTACGAACGAGTGTTAGTTGTTTACGTTATTCTTCCAATGTTTTGTTTTTTTTTCCTAGACGTATGTTATGTTTGATATGTTTTTAAAGCAATTTATGTTTTTTTCAAGTTTCTATAACATTTCATTTTATCAGCTGTTTGACATTTTTTATTATTTTACAACTTATGACATAGTGACTTTTACCAAAAACAATTTTATAAAAAAATATATGTTTGCATGTTTTATCATTTATCATTACTGATTCATCGTTAAGAGAAATTAAATAATTATGACTGGTGCTTCAGAAACAAACTTGATCAGAGTACATAATAGTATATAAGTATGCTACATTTCTAATTTTTCAAGATATCAACAATTGCTTTCCATGGATTTATTTATGAAATTTTGCATACACATTTGTAATTATATAAGGAACATAATAATAACAATGGTTTATAATAGGTCAGTGCAATTTTATTGAGTTATAAGGGCTTAAAGTTAACTTTTAAAAATTTTAAATATAAATTTTAATAAAGTAAAAATATATAAATTATTTTTTCTTATATGTAAAATGCTATAACAAATAAAACAAAACATAAATCTTAGTTCCAAGTTATAAAATATCTAAGTTATGATTTTTTACGAAACCCTTACAAAATAGGCTTGGAGTTTTTTGCTAGTACTTTTCTAACATGGATTTGAGTTTTTGACACCAACCAACAATTTTTTTTCCGGAGTGCAAAGGGTTAAATTAGACCTTGAAACAGTAAAGTTTGTTGAGTCATTCCTAATACATAGTATGAGTGATAGTGAAATATGAGACAAAATAACAAATAAAAGGTCTTTTGGGATTAGTGGCCAGTCTAAAATTGATTAAATATATTGCATCGGATATATCCTTACCTCTGAATTATATATTAAGCTTCATATCAGGCACCTCCCTGAAACGATTTAAAGAAGCCATTGTAGTTATGTTATGGAAAAAGCCAAATGACCATAACATTGATAATCTGAGACCAATTAACTTGCTTCCAGTGCTAGAAAAATATTAGAGAAACTTATGAAGAAACAAATTCTAAATGTCTTTAAATTCAACTAAATTGATTAGTAACTGTCAATTCGGTTTTACTGAAGGAAAATTGACTAAAGAAGCACTTACAGAATTCAGTCACACTGTATATAATAGTATTAATAGCGATTAAAAAAAACTACGGCTGTATTTGTTGATTTTAGGAAAGTGTTTGAAACTGTGGACAAGAATATTTTAATAAGGAATTCGGATGCGGCGGGAGTTAGAGGTATTGCAAATATCTGGTTTAATAGCCATTTTTCTGAATGGTCACAAGTAGTCAAACTAAACAATGAATTTAGTAAGCCACAATCACTTGAAAAAGGAGTTACACAGAGCTGAGCAAATTTATATGTTATATTTAATAAATTAAAATTTCAATGGCAAATTGTCTATTTAAAAGTAAGCTATGATAGGATTATTGTTAAACTCAATCAAGACTTGGAAAATTTAAGTATTTGGTGAAGTAAAAATGGGATAACCGTTAATGTGGAGAAAACTACCTTAAAAGAGCATGATGATCTTACATGTAGTATTAAGTATCATTCACATCAGATAATGAGTAGGCTTAACAACTGTTTATCTTTTTTATCTATAACCAAATAAATTTGTGTTGTCTGGTGATGGCGAAAGGTCTCGTAAAAAAAAAAGTGTTTTATTGGTGATTTATGAAAATGTGTAATGAAATGAAGAATACTAATATCAACTCCATCTCAAAATCACAAGTGTTTATCTAATGAAATTATAAAGGTTGAAAATTATTTTGGCTGAGTCTTTTTTGACAAAAAAATTTTATAGAACAAGCATATTATTGTGTTACATAGTAGTATAAAAAGAAAAGTGATATATTGAAATTATTAGAAATCTGTACTCTGCATTAATTCAGTCTTGACTTTATTATGGTATTCATTGCTAGGGTGGGGGTATAAAAAATAAATAGAGAAAATAAGAAAAACAGAATGAATTACTAAGATTAATATCAGCCTGGTGTTTTGCCAGGCTGACATGTGATTGACCCCATACTAAAAAAACCGTCATTACTCGGAAACAGTTGACGTACATATTTTTTAATCATTGGTACAATTTAGTACCAATTCATTATATTGTTCATCATCAAATTCGAAATTACCCAAGCTGACATGTCGCTGGCCCGGTAAAACTTTAGTTTTCAATTTTTCTTTAAATACTAAAGTACCTATTTTTTCTTATGTGGTACCTTTTAGTACTAAACATGGTATTGTTTTTCAAAAATCCAACATGGCCAGACCAGCGACATCCATCTATTTGCCACAAAACTATTGACTTTATCCACAGCATGAGTTCTTGATGAGATATCTTAGTCACTCTCATCAACTGGTGATTTCAATTCAATTAATTTACTAGTACATTATCAGTTTAGCTTTAGGGGGAAAAAATTCACTATCACTACTAGAATGTAAGTTCTCAAAAGTGCTTGCAATACTTTGAAATCAATGAGTATTTAGCTATTACACTTTATGACTTAAGTAAATAATTTGATTATGTTCTTTTCATAAACTATTAATTAAATTCAGAAACTATGTTTTAGCTGCACAATCAATTTAACTGTATGGATCTTATTTGTCCTTGTAACTATTAAAGGTAGTAAATCTTCTGTTGGTAAACTGAATATGGGCACACTTGAGTAATCCATTCCACAAGGAATGGTTCTTTTGTCCATGTTTCTTCATTGTGAATGTTGATGCTTTTCCTGTAAATGATGAGGTAGTATCAGTGCCTAATTACTTTGGAAGAGGCAATCTGTCAGGTTAGACCCTTAATAATTGGTTTGCTTCCAATTAAAAGTACCTTGTTTTGTAGATAAAACCCTTGGTTATATACACCTACAATGGATAACTCATAATTGGAAAATTTGTGCCTGTAATTTGGTTAATTAGTGAGGTCTGCTACTGCAGCTGGTTTAAACCATTTTTATAGTTTAGTGCAACTCCCCGTATACCCAGGTCATACATTTTTTCAAGAAGCAAATCATGATTGACCATGTCGAAGGCTTTACTCAGATCAAAAAAAATATCAGATACACACTGCCCTCTGTCCAAATCTTTAACTATGCCGTTTATTAAGCTAAGCATTGCACTGGTTGTAGATCTATTCTTGACGAAGCCATGCTGGTTTTCAAACAGTATCTCGTTATTTTCTAAAAAAAACTACATGTTCAACACAGCTTTTTCAAAAACTTTAGACAGAGTTGATATAATTATCGCAAGACTCCTCCTTTCCTCTTCTCAAAATAGGCCTTACCTTACCTTTTAGGGCTGATGGAAATTTGCCTTCAACAAAGGAGGAGTTCACCAAGCTGCATAATGGTGCTGCCACAAATTCACTAATGCACTTTAACGTTTTTGGTGATATTTCATCTAACCCTGCTGAGTTTTTATTTTTCATCCCTGCTATTATAGTTTTTATTTCATTTTCAGTGACAGGGGTAAGGAAAAATGAGGAACTGTTTTGCTTTCTGTTAAATAGTTCAAACACATTATTAACTGGTTTGTCAATGTTTTCTCCTATCCCGACAAAATGTGCATTAAGTGTGTCACATAGTTCTTGTGGTTCTGTAATTAATTTTCCTTCGCTGTTTTTTATGGCAATCCTTTTATTCACTTTCTTGGGTTTCGGTCTATGGTCGTTAATTATCTTCCAAACAGTCTCCATTCTATTGTTAGCGTTTTCTATTGTTTCCCGTATTTTGCCACTCTTAGCTTCCTTGATCATTTTCCTGTACTTCAATCTTTTATAATACTGTCTTAAGAAAGGGTCAGAATTTAAATTTTTTGTTTTTTCATGGAATATAAAACATTGTTCTTTTAGTTTTAAGACTTCTTGTGATAACTGTACTTTTATTTTTTTTTCCGAACTGATTTTTTTGTATTTTTTCGGGAATGCTATTTCAAGATGATACTTCAGTTGCATGCTAAACTCGTTATACTTTTCATCAACACACTGAGCCTTGTAAACTTCACACCATTTTTCCTGCTTTACCAAAGTCTTAAACGTTTCTACGTTTGATTTGTTAAAACTTCTTTCAAATTTAAATCTTGCCCCTCTGTCTCTGCTTCCAATAGTTAATTTATAAGTTGCTGATTGGGCATAATGAGTTGACAAGCACGCCTGGCTGCCCGCCTGACGATTCCTGATTTATATTGCTAATCAGTCGACTTTTTGTTTGATGTATTTTGTCCTCAGTTTCGCCATCTTATTATTATTTTATTATTGCTTTATTTATCTTACCATTTATTAGTGTGTTTGTTACAGTGATATTGTTTATTTCTGTCACATAATTTTATCTAATATGGTGTGTGGCAAGTGTAATTGTGATTTTGTTAATTCCAAGGAAGTGGTTAAATGCACGGAGTGCGCTTTGGAATTTCATATTACATGTTGCCGTATCAGAACCGCGGCGAAACTGGCTCACATGTCCAATAAGTTGTTGGCTGCGTTGCGCTGTGATGAGTGCGCCCAGGAGTCTGCGTCGGCTGTCAGTCGCTCAGACACCGATGACCCTACTATTCTGGAGTTGCTCAAGTCTGTAAGGCGTGAAGTAGTGGACAGCAAACAAACAAATAAGGAAAACTTTGCCTCGCTCGAAAAAACTATTGTTTCGGTGCAGGATTCAATCGTGGAATTGAAGACAAAACTTGCTTCCATCGAGGCGGAAAGTATGAACTTGAAGTTCGTCAGACAACTCTCCTGACAGCAGTTCGTGTTTGGTCCCAGGAAGACGTCTCCAAAGCCCTTGCAGCTCCTACGGCGAATCAACCGAAACCTGACCCCCCCCTCCAAGATAGATGACTCGGTGCTACCTAAGAGATCTGCCAAGTAGGCTGTATGTATATATAGCTATTTTATATTCATTTTCTATTACAAGTGTAATTTTTCTTTATTAGTTTATTATAATTAGCATAACTGCTGCAATATTTTCGTATATATATATAGTTAGTTACTTAGGTGTATGTATGTTTGTGAGTGCTTGGCAATAGGTAGTATGCATGTGGGTGTATGTTGTAAATTCTATGAATCTATCCATTTATATATAAAGAGTTGATACATGATGTTATTTTGTTTTTAATTCTTGAGTTAGAAAGACCCTTACCTTGATCAAAACACTTTTTTCTTATACTATAACAATTTGTAACAGTATATTACTATATTGATCCTACCTATTAAATACTTCCTTGACAATTTTTTCAACTTCACTGGTTTTGTTCATATGCAATTTCAATACTTTTAACTTTTAAACAACAAGTAAATTCTGGTAAATTAATTTCTTTCATTTTCCTTTAAATAGTAAAATAATTGTAGATTGATCAGTAACTTAATTTTGTTTATAATTTCATTTTCTAGTGCTATATTATAGTTTTGTAATGGTATTTATGTTATATATTCGATATAAATGGATGGTTCCTGCGTGTTGAATGTGGATACATACTTTGTTTTCTTTGTCCCTTTTTTAAAGATGTTTATTTAAATTTATGACCTTATTGTAGGTACACTATTTCATTATTGAGTAGATTAAGTTATTTTCACTATATGACACTGTCAAATACAATGGTTTTTAAGTCAGAATTAGTAATGTATCTTTTGGAACAGATATTATAATAATATTAGATTAAAATTTACAATCTAATTAGTAATATTCTATATTTGATTTTCATCTGAATATCGTTGTAATACATATTGGTTTGTTTCCTTTTGTTAGCTTGTTAAACGATTTATTGTAATGTGTAATAGCCTACTATTGGTTGTTTTTCATTCATGTCTTATCATATAAGTGATTTATCATTGAAAGTGTGAGTGTATGTGTGCATAGATAGATTTATGTATTATTAAGTAGTAGGTATTATAATGGCTGGTTAGTAAGTTTATGGTCTTCACATATTACAGTTAGGTGGGGGTTAGCTGGGCTTTCCATTAAGTATGGATGATCCTTTTGCAGATGTTCTGAATAATAGGTGTGTGAATGCGTATGTTTATAAGGATAGTTAAGTTTTGTGAAGAGAGAGTCTTTGTTCCCTAATGTTAAAATTGTTTCTTTTTTACATGTAAATATCAGAAGCTAGAGGAGGAATTTTGATGAACTTTTAGTAATTTTAAGTGGATACAGAGAGAAATTTGACGTTATTATTCCATCAGAGTGTTGGATGAAAGATTGTAGTATGATTGTTGGTATGGATGGGTATGATTGTGTGATGAATAAATGCAGTAGGAACCAAAATGATGGCGTGATTGTTTATGTGAATAAGGATTTAAGTATGAACTATGAGGAAGTGAGTATGCATGGTGCCACAAGTGTGAGAGTGGACATCTCGCTTGGTGGTGAGCGACACAGTGTGTTGGCGGTTTACCGAAGTCCATCCTCTAATCGCGACCTTGACATGTTCATTGATGAACTTGAGTCTTATTGTGAGACCAGGTCTGGGGATCGGACGCACTGGATTATAGGTGACATGAATATTTGTATTATGCAGGATACCCAGAATGCGTTATCGCAACGTTATCTTGATGTATTGTATGGAGCGGGCTTTACCAGTTACATAAACAAGCCAACTAGAGTGACAGCGCATTCCGAGAGTTGTATTGACCATATTTTCTCAGACGTCTTGAACTTAAATAATATACAATCTAGTATAATTCAGTCAGAGTTAACTGATCACTATTTTGTGGCATGTGAATATACTATAGAATGTCAAATTTAAAAAAATCTTAAAAAAGAAATAACATACTTAGATGAAAAAAAGTCAGCCACTTAATATCTAACCATGATTGGGTTTCAGTTATTAATAATGATGACATTAATTATAGCTGTGAATGTTTCTTAAATAAAATTCAGGATTTTTTTACAAAAGACAACGTTGACAAAACATTTCTCGGCTAAATTTACCAAAATCAAGCCGTGGATAACACCTGTAATTTTGAGATCAATTAGATATAGGGACAAATTAAGCAAACAAGTTAAAAAACAACCTTTCAATCCTCAAATAAAAACACGTTTTAAGAACTATAGAAATGTTTTAAACTATCTAATTAGGGATGCTAAAGAGACATTTTACAAAAACCAGATAAGTAGCGCTAAAAATAATCCCAGGAAACTTTGGAAACATTTGTCAGAACTAATGGGGACGAGGATAAAGTGTGATAGGTTTCCAGTTGAGCATTTTTCAAACTCGAAAGAGGAGCGTAAACAGAAAATCGATATATTGGGAGTAGCTGATAGATTTAATGAATATTATGTAAGAGTTGGTGAGAACCTTGCCAGTGCGTTCCCCCCTGTTGCCGATGTCACAGTTAACGATCAAGCACATAGGGTGGATTCCGTGTTCCAGCTTGAGCCAATCTCCGAAGAAGAACTGGAGAGGTGCATTGTTGGCTTGAGACGTGGTTCTGCACCTGGTATTGATAATATTCCTGTCTCAATATTCAAAAATAATTTTCATTCGATAAAAGAACCCTTATTGCAAATTATAAATGGAAGCATAAAGAAAAGGCATATTTCCAACTTCTTTAAAAACCGGAAAAGTTGTTCCGATTTTCAAGAATGGAAAAAAACCTGTTTGTTAATTACAGGCCTATAACCCTCTTAAATGTGATGGCTAAGCTTCTAGAGAAATGTGTCAGAAATAAATTGCAGAGGTACATATTAAATAACAACATTTTATACAACAACCAATTCGGTTTTAGTAATGATAAACATTTAAATGATGATTTGTTCAATTTAACTAAAGAAATACATGACATAATTGGTAGAAACAATAAACCATTATTAGTATTTATAGACCTTGCTAAGGCTTTTGATACAGTTGACCGTGACTTATTAATAAAGAAACTTGAGTGCATTGGTGTTGTTGGCACGGCATTAAATTGGTTTAAAGATTATTTAAGTGACCGGTTTCAAGTAGTCTCTATAATGGGCCAACACAGCTTACGTAGGAAAATTGATTTTGGCGTAATTCAAGGTAGTACGCTGGGCCCACTTCTTTTCCTAATTTATGTAATAATAATAATGGCTTTATTGTACAAAAGTGTTTTATACAATTGGCGAACTTAGGACTAATAAGTCCTCTCTTACAGTTAACCCTTTTATGTTAAATTAGTAAATATAACAAAGCCTAAAATATGAAATAAAGAACTAAACTAAAGAAAAATAATAATAATAACAATACAAAGAAGCAAATAATATAAACTAAATGAACTACTAACATATTATCAACTTTACCATTCTCTCACTCATACACTCGTTCGACCCTAATCCCAGACCCCATCCCCAGCTACCATCACAGACTCATCCGTTCAAAAAGAAAGGCTTTCAATGATGCTGTGAACCGAGCTCGACTGTCATATCTCTTTAAATATGGAGAAAGTTTATTCCATTCTCTGCAGGCAGTTACTGAAAATGAATTTGTGTAGAAAGATGTTCTATGAAGAGGAATACGTAATATTGACGAGGCTGAGCGTGTCTCCTTTGCACCAATTTTTGAGTTATACTGAAAGTTTTGAGAGAGGTATTTCGGATTCCCATCATTAAGTACTAAAAACAAAATAATCAATATTTTTAATAATCTAAGGTCGGCCAGTTTAAGAATGGAATGTTTAATATAGTATTGAGAGATATGATCATCATATTTTAAATTAAAAATAAATCTAATACAATAATTTTGACAAACCTGAAGTTTATTAGCCAAAGCCACAGTCATGTCATTGTACACAGAGTTGCAATAGATGAAATGTGGAAAGATAATTGCTTTTACAAGATGAAGCTTTATTTTTACTGGGAGAAAGTATTGAAGTTGTTTGAGGTAATGGATAGAACCAAAAGCCTTTTTACAAACACTAAGCACTTCTTCTTCCCAAGTCATATTCTGGTTTAAAATAACACCTAAATTTTTAACTGAGGTACAGAAAGGCAGAGGGTTGCCATTGACTAGAATTTGTTTGATGTTGTTTATACTGAATTTGGTGTGAAGGCGTGAAGAACAAATAATAATGGGCTGTGTTTTATCCTCATTAAGTTTAAGGCCATGAATTTTGGTCCATTTGACAAAATTTTCAATATCTAGGTTAATACAAGTTATTGTTTCGTTTAAGGTACTAATACAGGAGTGAGCATAGATTTGCAAATCGTCAGCATACATGTGATGTTTCGTGAAGGATAAGACTGAGCTAATATCGTTAATATATAGGGAAAATAGCAGTGGACCTAAAATTGAGCCTTGAGGAACACCAGACGAAACAGATATGAAAATTGAAGTTCTGTCGCCCACACGCACACACTGCTGACGATCAGCTAATGAAATGAAATGAAAAACGTCTTTATTTATATTCAAGAGGCGAAGTTAGGGCTGCAAAGCCCTCTCTACCACTTAACCTCATCATACATAATAACATATTTTCAAATATAAATAACAATTTACAAGGAAATACAAAATAGAAATTGCAATGTACGAAGTAAAACATATAAAGTCAAAAAATGTGAAACATTATATTTAAACTTAAAAATATTACGACTATCTCAAACAAAACTACAGTTATTCATAACATTTATTCAAAACTACATTCATTCGGTACAATCACTCATTACCGCCACCACCAAGCCACAGCGACACCAACCACTAAGTAAGATCTAATCCAACATATGCTGCTATCTGAAAAGCCTAAATTCTGGAGTTTAACCAGAAGAAGGGAGTGATCCACGCAGTCAAATGCCTTAGAAAAATCAAACAAAGTTAAGACTACATTTTCTAAGATCCATAGCTCTTTGAATGTCATCTGTGACACAGAAGAGCTGTTTCTGTACTATGGCTGGAACGAAACCCTGATTGATATGTATTAAGAATATTATTATTATTCAGAAATGTGTTTATTTGTAAATGGACGATCTTTTCCATGCATTTAGAAATGGTGGGCAAAATGCTAATAGGCCTGTAATGTTTGGCTTCTGATGGTACAGGTACTTTGTTTAATGGGAGAACAAGGGCATATTTCCATAAGCTAGGAAAAGTAGTTGTGGCCAATGACTTTTTGAATATAGCAGTAATGACAGGAAGAACAGCAAAGTGTATTTTTTTTATCATCTTAATCGAAATACCATCCACTCCTGTAGTAACTTTTATCGAAATACCATCCACTGGTAACTTTACGAAAAGCCCTTAGAGTATCAATTTCAAGGACATGTTTAAAAGAGAATCTTTTAAAAGGCAAAGGTGGATTGGGTTGGTTAGATAGTTCCTCTATATATGATTTAACAATGTCTTGGTCGTTTGGAATGGAAGATGAAATAAAAAATTCATTTAGATCATTTAAAGGAATATTGACTGGAAGGGTGGTTTTTTGTTTCCCACAACCAAGACTTTTTATATTTCTCCACATGGAGGCTGATGAAATTCCTCGATCTGGGAATAAGTTATGTATATATCGCAGCTTAGCATTGCGAAGCTCCTGCTTAACTTTATTACGTAAAAGTCGATACTGTAGCATAAGTTCTGGATCTCTTGATCTTTTGGCTCTACGGTATATAGCATCCCGTTTACTCATCTGAGATCGGATTTCATTGGTAAGCCAGGGTATGGAACGCTTTTTAGATATTCTCTTTGTGGTTAAAGGGGCGTGTTTATTGTAGAGATCCAAAATCCAATAGTTGAATTGGGACAACATTTCATCAACCGTTGGTAATAGAGTTGGTGGTAGAGGTAATAGTTTGCCAAGGGATACTTGCAAGATCTGTAAAAAACAGATTTTCGTCAATGTTTTTGAAATCTATATATGTAATAAAGTTTGCCTTTTGTCTCAATTGTTTGATAGGTATGACACAGAAAACTAGATCATGGCATGATATTCCTGGGATTGGAAGTTGCCCATGGCGAATGACTTCAGATGGATCACTAACGACCAATAGGTCGAGCAGAGTGTGAGCATCAGCAGTATGGTGTGTGGCGTCCATAGGAAGAATAGTCATGCTACAAGATTCAAACATTGTAGTCAAATGTCTATATTCATAATTGGGTTTAGTCATAAGAAGGTTAATGTTAAAATCGCCCATAACCAAGACATGAGCGTAGTTTGACATAAGGTGCAGGAGAGCATTTTCAAATTCAGTTAATAGTCCCGTCCTGGGCGGCCGATTACAAATTCCCAGGAGAAGCTTTTCTTTACTAATAGAGGTTATTTCAACAAAAAGATATTCAGGTTTGGCAGAGTAATCAGGTGGTGAGGTAAGTAATACGTTAGCTTTTAACCCATCCCTAACATAAAGTGCAACTCCACCTCCCGTTTTGTTCACTCTGTCATTTCGAATTAAAATATACCCTGGTATTTCAACTTCGTATGAGTCCAAACTAGGCTTAGGCCAAGTTTCTGATACACCAATTAAGTCTAAATTTGAATGATCAAAAATTGCTCTAACCTCATCAATATGACACAGCAAGGATTGTGCATTAAAATGACAGGACTTAAGAGATTTGTGGTAGGGAGAAAGATAAGAGGCGAGAAGGTCAGCGGTGTTTGGAAGATAAGACGAGCAATCGTGCTCGGCGTCACAGTCGGCAACAAGTACTACAGCCACTACGAAACCATGGGTCCGTGAGCCAGCCGCGGACAAGGGCCAGAGGATGACAGGTCGTCATACACACACTCACACATACCCAAATTTACAACAATAGACATTGATTTAAAATTATAACAAAAAACGGAACGTGATGGCTCCTACGAACTATCATAAAAAACAAAACTATTTCTGAGGAATTTAGCAATCGTTTGTGCATTAAGTGCCATATGCGAATAATAAATTATTATTTATGACTTGATCTGAAATTAAAATAACGATAAAGATACTATCACAAACATTAATTAATTAAATAATTATGATTTAACTATTATGAGTGCATCTAAATTATTATAATTATATTCCTGCAATATAATATAAATATATACAAAAAACCGAATAAACAAAAATTGAAGATGACAAATTAAGACTACAGTAATTAATAAAAGTAAGTGAAAACCTACAATGTGTTCCCACATATACTCACTATACACACCTGATAATGAAGGAAATCTCTACGTGTTAACACACGCAAATACACCACTTCACCACCAGACAGGTAATACACACTTCAATGACTGTTAATTAACTTACACTATTAAATTATCATCAGTTATCTGAAACATTCAGAAATTTTAACGAAATAATTACCGGTAATTAAAAAAAATAAAAAATATTGTACTCCCATTTAAAAATAAAATAAACACCACTAAACTTCCAGATAACATTCTATGTACTAGGCACAAACATAATAAAAGAGATAGTCAAATTTATTATAGTAACCATATAATAAGTAAATATAAATAAATTTAAATATTTAGAACTACAATTACACCTTATTTATTTGTAAGAATGTAACAAGTATTTTGTTTACTATGTAAATGGAAGTCAATAGAAATATAGCATCATAAATAATTTTCTAACCTAGGATCAAGTATGCTTTATTTCAAAGAAAACAAAAAACAAACAAAGAAAAACTATTATTCCAAAACATAATTAAGATATCAATATAAAACGAACAGTTCATATTTACTTCAGATCTTCCAGTCTGACAGCGGTGTGGATAGTTCTGCCGTTACCCTCGCCAGTCACCCACTTCACCCGGCCATCGTCAGTCCATGTGCAGCTATGTAAATAATCTTGGTAAATTAAATTTAGTCAATGGCAGTTCTTTTCTTTACGCCGATGACACGGCTCTATTATTTGAAGGGGCCAATTGGCCTGAAGTGTATAGACTGGCGGAACGCGGGCTGCTCGCTGTCAGGCGGTGGTTCACTGGTTTGACCAGAATCGGCTCATATTGAATGATGGCAAAACTAAACATATTGCTATTTCCTTGAGAGCTGATGCTGACCCCATAGATCAATGCTTACTACTACACACTTGTGGCTGTACTGTTGATTGTAAGACTTGTGAGAATGTTGAGTGTGTTAGTGAATATAAGTATTTGGGTGTGATTTTCGATAACCGGGTGAAATGGAATAAACATATTGATTATATTAGGAACAAGATAATTACATTTATCTTCATTTTTTATTCTCTAAAAAATATTATTTCGTTAGATCTTATCCGTCAGCTATACTATGCATTCATTCAATCTGTTTTGCAGTTTGGTATAATAGCATGGGGTGCTACATACAAGTCAATAATTTCACCTTTAGAATTAACCCAGAAGGCTGTTATGAAAGCTGCTCTAATAAATGTCATAGGTTTCCTACAGACTTGTTGGTTAATGAAATGAAAGTCTTTTCGATCAACTAGCTTTACATAAGGTGTTTACTTTTGTATATACTTAGAAACAAAAATAATATGTTCACTATTATCGGTCACAATTATCCTACTAGAACCGCTCTAAATGTAGGTATAAGAAGAGTTCCTAGACTGCCTAAATCAGCCAATTTAACAAGCTCATTTTATGTTTCAAGTATTCTGTTCACTAAATTACCGGCCTGCATAAGATATTCTGATACTTATAAGATACATTTCTATAAAAAATTAATAAATAACTGGTTAATTAATTTAGGAAGATTAGAAGTTGACAAATTAATGAGTTCCATTTATGTATAATTTAGAGCTTGAATGTACTTGATTATATGGGAGTGTGCTTGAACATTGTAGGTGTGGATGAAAGTGTTTGTTAGTTCTTGTTTCGTGTGCATGAGTAAATGCTCGTGTGTGGTGTGTGTGAGTGTGCGTCTATGCATGCATGGGTACGTTTGCGTCTGTGCGTGTATGAGAAATTGTGCGAGTTGCGTCTGTGCGCGCATGAGAAGATGTTGTGCGCATGCGTATGTGCGCGGTTGTGTGCACATGAGTGTTCGTGTTTGTGTGTGTGTGCGCGCGCGCGCACGCGCGAGTATGCGTTTCGTGAGTGCGTGTGTGTATGTGCGCGGATATGTGTCTATGCGTCTGTGCGCGCACGAGCGTGTGAGCGACTGTTCGCGCATGAGTGCGTGTTTTTCTGTCTGAGTGCGTCATTTTTTTCTGTTTCTTCTCTCTTAGATGTAATATTATCGTCATTATTACTTGTTTTTTTCTCCTGTGGCCTCTGGTATGAGGAGTTTATTTTGTGTTTGTATTGTATTTCATAATATGGATGTTAAGTGTTTTTGTTACTTAAGTTTTCCATTCACCAGGAAACAGTTTTATTGATAACTAACTACTCGGTCCTCTCGCACAGGCTTTAGCCCATGAGAGGATC